>JADBBT010000113.1:0-73948 GCA_015711505.1 Sylvilagus bachmani
GGGTATATGAAAAGGTGCTCAACATCCCTAACCATCAGGAAAATGCAAACCAAAATCACAGGAATCACTTCATTTCTGTCAGAGTGGCTATTGTCGCAAAGAAAGATAACATGTGTTGGTGAGGATATGGAGAAAAAGAAAACTTTTCCCTTTCTATTGTTGATGGCAATGCAAATTGGTATGACAATTATGGAAAATATTATGAAAGTTGCTCAAAAAATTGAAATAGAACTACCATATAATCCAGCAATTGCACACTGGATATATCTACAGGAAACAAAGACACTATCTCGAAGAGATATTACAGTGTTATTTATAATAGCCAAGATATGGCAATAAACTATGTGTGCTTCAATGAATGAGTAAAGAAAATATTATATGAATGTGAAAAGTAAAAGTTTGGTTCAATTTCAAAATAAAGTGATTAGTTGTGAGTAGACAACTAACAAGCATAACAAGTAGCTGGCTAGGATAACGGCTAGGTTATATGCACCTGAAATTCCTAGGCAAACAGGATTTTAGTGGCCAAAACAGCCGAAGCAAATGCTGGGAAGATTGTAACCCCATAATACTCAGCCAATGATGTACTGGCAAAGCGATCTGCATGCTACAAAATGAATAGCTTGCTGTAAACCCCCCGAGGTGTGACCCACCAGGCACACAGTCTTGCAAGACTGTTCTACCAGACACCAGTCTCACTTTTTGCTGCACTTCTTGAGTCTTAGTCCATCCCTTGAGTAGACTGATGAGACTGTTTCTCCAGCTATATAATGTGGGAATAATATAATAATTATATTATATATATAAATATATATATAGAAATTGGCCTTAAAAATAACAGAAATGCTGCCGTTTACAACAAAGTGGATGAATCTAGAGGTCATTATACTAAGGGAAATAAATCAGACAAAGAAGACACTGATTCTAAACATGTTGAACCGACAGAACAGAGATTAAAAGCATACAGGGATCAGGGTTGGAGGAACTAGGGATATGGTCAAACGGTACAAGCTCCCAGTTACAAGATGACTAAGTTCTGGAGACCTAATTTGCAGCAATATATGACTAGTTATTTGAAATTTGCTAACATCTTAAGCATTTGCACTGCAAACAATTTAAAAAGGTAACTATGTGAAGTGATATATTAACACACTTAAATATTGATCACTTCACAATGTACATGTTCTTCAAAACAGTATGTTATATATTCTTTGAATATTTACAAATTTTATTTGTCAATTGTGCCACAATAGAGCTGAATACAAAATGGTGCTTAAAAAGAACAATTCAAAAATAATGAAGTAGACTTTCTCATAAACAAAATCTCTTTTAGAGGCTCTGATTTGTTAGAAATGACATAGAAATAATAATTCTGCCCCTACATGAGTCATAATAGAATTAGCTATTATTGAATGATTAAAATTAATAGCCCATATACTGGGATCTGATGCTGCTGGGGTGGAAAGAGAAAAAATAGAAAAGAAACAGTTTACTTTGAGAGAGTAGTGTGATTTATTAAAAAAAAAACACTCAAGTCTTGATATATCTCAACTGAACTTATCAAAGAGGTTTAAAAACTTAGCATAGATACCTGGTAAACAAAAATCTAGTTGCTGTTACATGAAAAGTTGAACATATAAATGCGTAATTCTGTCCTTTCTAAAATGTCAGTTTCTTAGAAATATGTTATAGGTTTCAACAAAAGCTTAAAATGAATATATTTTTATCTTTATTTCTTAACATGAGGGGAGAAATAAAAACCAAATATAAGATATTTGAATTTTTAAGCCACCAAAGGAAATGAGTGTCCTGATGTTAAATCACTAGCTGTAATGTGAATATGGCAGGAGATCATTGAGCTACAAGTACCCAATCTGAAGCCCAAGAGATTTAGATTTCTAATTCATCCTCAGAGGATGACTTTTTGGTGGTGTTATAATAAAGTTCTTTGACAAAAGGTTCTGGTTGTTCTATTTCTCTAATCTGTAAAGGGACTACAGGAAGGACTCCTATCATTTTGGGGATTTAAAAATCATCTTTGGGGCCAGCACTGTGGTCTCCAGTGCCGGCATCCCATATGGGCACCAGTTCAAGTCCTGGCTGCTCCGCTTCCAATCCAGCTCTCTGCCGTGGCCTGGGAAAGAAGTAGAAGATGGCCCAAGTCTGTGGGAGACCCGGAGGAAGCTCCTGGCTCCTGGCTTCAAATAGGCACAGCTCAGGCCATTGCAGCCAATTGGGGAGTGAACCAGCGGATGGAAGAGCACACTCTCTCTCTCTCTCTCTCTCTCTCTCTCTCTGCCTTTCCTTCTTTCTCTGTGTAACTCCGACTTCCAAATAAATAAATAAATAAATCTCTTAAAAAATCATCTTTGGGTATCAAATAATAGCTATGGATTTGACAAACAGAAAAAAGTACACATAAACATTTGCATAAAATTTCAAAATATTCACAGATTGACCAAAGCTCCTGGTGCATCTTGCAGGTTAGGAACTACTTTGCAATGTCATATGTGCTACAAAATTGTGCTCACAAGAGCACAGCCACTGAAGTCTGTATAACCTCCTTAAGATGATAATCTCATCTGCTGGTAAATAAGATGCTTGCTAGACTGACAGAACTGCAGAGAGGGACCGAAGCTGTGGCGTACCGAGTAAAGCTGCCGCCTGCAGTGCTGGCATCCCCTGTGGGTGCCAGTTCGAATCCAGCTACTCTACTTCCAATCCAGATTTCTGCTATGGCCTGAGAAGCAGGAAACGATGGCCCAGTGCCTAGGCCCCTGCATCCACGTTGGGGACCTAGAAGAAACACCTGGCTCCTTGTTTCTGGCTTTGGATTGACTCAGTTCCAACCTTTGCGGCCTTTTGGGGAGTGAACCAGTGGATGGAAGCCTTTCTCTCCCCCTCTAACTCTGCCTCTCAAATAAATAAATACATTTTAAACAAAAAAAGAACTGCAGACGATATGAGCTTTGTCAGCATATAGGAAACCCCAGAAATGTACACACCTGCAAACAAAAGGGACAAACAACTCCTAGATATCAGACAGTCTATCGCCACTAACAGCCCCCAAAGAAGTCAAACCTACATTTGCCTAATGTTCACATTTTAGTGCTTGATTTTATGGTACTTTGATAGACAAATATGTGCTTTACACAAGCAGTTGTAGAATAATTTATATTTTTCCTCTTCAAATGGTTAAAAAACATGTCTTTATGACAGTTTAAAAAAAAAAAGCACAAAAGAATATGGCTGATTTCCAAGCTTTCTGCAAAGAATAGTGCAGTAGTGAAAAGTTAGGCACAGCAGTTAAATTTTTTGCTTAATTTTTCTTTTTTTTTTTTCCTTTTACAATTAGGGAATGCATTCATCATATAAAGTCTTACTGTCAAGTTGATCCCAATAGCTTACACTGAAGACCTTTTATGAAGCTGATGGGTGAAAATTATATGAGTCAGACATTGAGCTGAAGACAACAGTGGAGAGCTTCCTGCCCACCCTCTCCTGGGGAGAGCTGCATGTTTGTTAAGTGTCAAAGTTTTAAAATATTACTTTAAAAAGAAGTATAATGTGAGAGAGATAAGCTGGTAAGATTTGGATAAGAAAAAATGCTTTAAAGAATGGACTTCGTCAAGCCAAAATGAAATAATAGGGACTGAATTTACTCTCCTGACTGAAACCAATAAAAAAATTGAACAAAATGTATAAGGCATATTTTTTTCAAGAAATTGGAGTCAGGTGATGAATGGCAGTTATCGTAATTAGATGAGCACCAAGATGATCCTAGCTTATTGCATAGAAACAGTTTCTAGACTGAGGCATCTGTAAAAAAAATCCAGATGGAACCTGGCAATATATCTGAGTTTAAGAGATATCTTGGTGGGCCAGCGCTGTGGCGCAGAGGCGCAGCGTGTTAAAGCCCTGGTCTGAAGCACCGGTGTCCCATATGGGCACCGGTTCGAGTCCCGGCTGTTCCTCTTCCAATCCAGCTCTCTGCTATGGCCTGGGGAAGCAGTAGAAGATGGCCCAAGTCCTTGGGCCCCTGCACCCACATGAGAGACCTGGAAGAAGCTCTTGGCTTCTGGCTTTGGATCAGTTCAGCTCTGGCCGTTGTGGCCATCTTGGGGAGTGAACCAGCAGATAGAAGACCTCTCTCTCTATCTCTACCTCTCTCTGTAACTCTGTCTTTCAAATAAATACATTAAATTCTTAAAAAATTAAGAGAGAGAGAGAGAGAGAGAGAGAGATAACTTGGGGACCCAAGGAGGCCATTGATGCTAGATTTCACAGGGCATGAAACTGTCTAACAGATTTCTTACCTACACTAAGGAAAATATCTCCCTGAAGAAGAAATGGATCCTTTGAACATCTATGTATCTACTTAAACAAATTGACTTTTTAATTTAAAATATTTCCTTAGATACAACACTAAAATGAGAAAGGCTTTGTAGGTAAATTCTACCCAAGCCTTCAGGGAAGACACCAAACTTACAAAAACTATGCCAGAATTTAAAAGGAAAATGTACTTCCTGCTTATTCTATGAATCCAGTTTTACTCCAAAAAAAAAAAAATCCATGATTTTTCAGAAAGGAAGCTTTCTTCATAAAGATAAATGAAAAAATACTACTTCAGAAAGTTTTAGCAATTTGAATCAAAATCTAGATTCCAATTTCGGTTTTTCACAGGAATGCAAGGCTGGTTTAACAATCAAAAATCCACAAATGTAATTTACCATAGTCCACATTAGTGGGTGGAAAAGGTAAACATTATAATCATCTCAGCAGATGCAGAAAAAGCATTGAAAAAAATCCCTAGTCATTCCTGATTAAAAAAAAAAAAAAACTCAGAAAACTGGAGAAAAGGAATGTTCTCAATTATTCATCTATGAAAGTCCACCATTAGGGGCCAGCACAGTGCATAGTGGGTGAAGCTGCCTATTGTGGTATCCCATGTGGGCTCCAGTTTAGGTCCCAGTTGCTCTGCTTCTGTTCCAGCTCTCTGCTAAGGCACCTAGGAAGGCAACAGAAAATGGCCCAAGTCCTTGGGACTCTGCACTCATGTGGGAGACCTAGATGAAGCTCCTGGCTTTGGCCAGACTCAATCCTGACCGTTGTGGCCATTTGGGGAGTGAACCAGCAGGTGTGGAAGATTCTCTCTCTCTCTCCCTTTCTCTTTATCTCTCTCTGTCTATCTCTGCCTCTCCTTCTCTGTAATTCTGACTTCCAAATAAACAAGTAAATACATCTTTTTTTTTTTTTTTAAAGAAAGCTCCTTCCATAAAAAGAAAAGTCCACACTTAACATTGGACTTAAAGACTGAATGTCTTTTCCCTAATGTCAGCAAAAAGACAAATATGCCTGTCCTAACCATTTTTACTCAACATTCTGCTGGAGATTAGAATAAGAAAAAGATAAAAGGCATGTAGATTAGACAAGAAAAATGAAACTACTTTTATTAATAGCTACATGTCCTAATAGAACATTTTGTGGAATCACATAAAACCTATTAGAATTATTAGCTAAAAGAAAAGTAGTTCAGCAAGTCAGAAGCATATAAAATTAGTGTACAAAATCCAGTTGTTTTTCTGTGTACCAGAATGAACAACTGGATTTTTATTTTTATAAAGAAGAGAGACAATTTTGTGGTCTGAGAATGGATAGAACATGAATCTACTGACCACAAGATTTTTCAAGATAAGAAAAGTCCATGCTAAATAATAAAACTGATTCTTCTCTCCCATGGCTCATGGAAATGACATTGTAGGACTAGTATTTCTGATTCCTAGCAACTAATGAGATGGATAGGCCATCCTATAAACATCATAAAAATTCTTTTAATTGCAACTAATTCTAATACATAATCTAAGACCATGTGAACTAGTTGCCACGATTCACACCATATATTTCAAATTTCTATAAATCTTGATTTTTTAAAGATTTATTTATTTTTATTTGAAACTCAGAGTTACACAGACAGATAAGGAGAGGGAGAGGGATAGGAAGAGAGAGGTCATCCATCCGCTGGTTCACTCCCCAACTGGCCACAACAGCTGGAGCTGCGCCAATCCGAAGCCAGGAGACTGGAGCTTCCTCTGGGTCTCCCATGTGGGTGCTGGAGCCCAAGGACTTGGGCCATCTTCTACTGCTTTCCCAGGCCATAGCAGGGAGATAGATCGGAAGTGGAGCAGCCAGGACTCGAACCAGTGCCCATATGGGATGCCAGCACTGCAGGTGTTGGCTTTACCCACTATGCCACCACACTGGTCCCTAAGTCCTGATTTTGAAGAAACTGATTGATTCTGAAAAAATAATCAATCAACATATAGTTTGAGTTAGGCACACTAGCATGTCTTTTAATCTAGATAAGAATATTGAACTTTTAATATAAATACGGACAAAATATATTGGTAGTTGAGTGAAATATTAGCCCTTTTAGTATAGTGCTTAATTTGTTCATGGAGAGTAACACTGATCAACTGGTCAATCCTAGGTAAAACACAATCTGACACCTAGACCTAAGCTGTCTCCCTAACAAACCATAGATGACTTTAGGAGAGCCATGTTTTTGTTGACATAATTTAAAAAAAAAAAATCTGTACAAGACCATTTTCCTGAGAAGGGTCAAACTTTCATTGAATTCTCAGAAGTATTGTTACTCAGATGAATTTTTAAATTACTGTTAGAGATATATCTTTTATAGTGTTTAAAAAATACCTTTTGTAGGGGCTGGTGCTGCAACATAGCAGGTAAAGCCGCCGCCTGCCATGCTGGCATCCCATATGGGCACCGGTTCAAGTTCCGGCTGCTCAATTTCCAATCCAGCTCTCATCTATGGCCTGGGAAAGCAGTGGAAGATGGCCCAAGTCCTTGTGCCCCCGCACCCTCATGGGAGACCTGGAGAAAACTCCAAAATCCTGGCTTCAGATCAGCCATTTGGGGAGTGAACCAATTGGATGGAAGAACTCTCTCTCTCTCTCTTTGCCTCTGCCTCTGCTTCTGTAACTCTGCCTTTCGAATAAATAAATAAATAAATCTTTTTTTAAAAAATACCTTTTGTAGAGGAGAAATCTAACTCTAAATAATATATATATATATATATTTGAAATTTAGAAACAAATCTTATTTGAGACCTGAACTACAATTCCTAAAATATCAACCTTTCCAGAAAACTGTGGCTACACGATAATGTAGTGCCTCTATCATGTTACAATGTTCATTAGACTCAAATACAAAAACCATGAAACAAATCGCCATCCTTCAACAATCTGAGCAATGATAGAATGCCTAAGGGACAGCATAGATGGATTTGTAGAGAACGGGCTGTTGTATTTCAAGCACCAGTTTTTAAAAGAACACAGACACACGGGTTTTGTGGTACATACATTAAGTTGAACATTTAGCAATAACTATTAGGGCATTTTTATCGTGCAGCATTAAAATATATCAGAAAATTGGATAATGTTAAAGGGATGGAACCACCAGGATTCAAACAATGTTGTCTACTAGGCAATGAAATGTTCTACTAAACTTTTCTTTGTCTAATTACCACAATCACTGGTTGCAACTTTGAAATGAGAAAAGAAGTCTGCAGTCCTTTTATTTTTTGCTTAATACAGAACAGAAAGCAAACCGGAACATAAACCCTACTATACATTAACACTTTTGCAGACCATCAATTATATAAGACAAAAAAAAAAAAAAAAAAACCCTACATTTTACAGATACCAGACTTAGTGGGAGTGGTCAGCAGACCCACACAGGGCTTTGCAATGGTACTCGGCAGAAGCCACTTTGTAATCATCAGCAGCAAAAAGAGATGCAGAAATTTTTGCCAGATATTTTACAAACTCATGCAAAAGGCCCAACAGTAGTGCCAGTAGTGCAAGGCTATTCTCATCAAGGGGCGTTCAAGCCAACATTGCCTTGATTTTTACAGTCTGAGTAGGCATGGTGCTTCGTAAACCTGGGACTCCAGCGAATGGTAAGAGGATCTCTGCATAAAGAGCCTCTCAAACTCACAGTGCAGCTGAGTGCCCAACATCACTTCAAAATAATCTTTTATTCCTGCCACAACTTCATTAACCACATATTCCTTATTATCGATGTTTTCTGTGCTTTCTTGACATTTGCCTACTCTTCCCAAACAGCAGAAAATTGAAACAGCTACTTCTGTCTGGTTCCTAACTCCCAGTACTCAGCAAGCCATGGTTTTAATTCTTCAGGCAACATCACTTTAACTTCCATTCTATGCTTATTCTATTCACTCTTTGCTTTCCACAGTGGGGTCAGCACAGGCCCTCTTCTTCCTAGGAGGAGTGCTTTACTGGTACTGCCACCATCTCCGCTTCCAGGAGTCTTGTGCTTGTCGGTTCTTGAAGGGAGCTTCCCAGCAGAGGAACACCATCACCTCCATCGTCTTCCTCGGAGCTGCTTCAAAATTCTTCAGCTGTTGGTCAGCTGTCTTCTTTCCCGAGGGGGCTCCTCTCATCTGCTCTTCGGCACATTGCCTCTGGCTGGACTTTTGAAGGTGACTTCTTCCTCAGATTGTTGTCCACAAGTTTGAGAGCCCTGCTTTCTGGAACTCATTCAACCCTGTTTTTATTCCCACCAGCAATCTTCCATCTTTCCTTGAAGAACTCCTAGTGATTTCTCTGGTGGAAGTTTACAGTTCTCTGAGCTGCTCTGCAAGGGCGGAATGGGAGACACAATGCAAGTTCTATAATCAGGGATGGTTCTGCAATAAGAATCAGACCTTCTGATCTATGCTGTAGAATAAACTTAAGTCTTTCCTATGGTGACCTTTTTGTTGTCATTGCCAAGCACAGTGACCTTCTTCAGGCAAATGCCAATACCAGCATATTTCCCGTATTTATTTAACAGCAATATTCCAGTTGCTATTACTGCAAAACAAACCATTCCAAACTTAGAACATATACAATAATCATTTTATTCAGTTTAGAAATTCATACTATCATCATTGGGTCGTGTCTACTCTACAAAATTAACAAAGGCTGAAATTACTGGGCATAAACCAAAAGAATGGCAACTGGAATTGCCTGGAAGCTCCTCCCACGTGTCTGATGCTTGTGCTGCGATGACATGAAGATTAGGCTCAGGTGGAGACACTGGCTGAATCTCCTTTATGTGGGCTCTCCGTTTAGGCTCTCACAGCAAGGCAGGTGAATTCTGAAAGGGAGCATCCCTACAGTGAGCTTTTAAGGAGAACTGTATAGAAGTAGTATGACATTTTATGACCTACCCTCAAAAGTTATCTGCCACCACTTCTCCCATTTGCTGTTATTTGGAGCAGTTTGTTTTGTTTGGAGCAGATTCAAAGGGAAGGAATATAGTTTCCCCTTGATAGGGGAGTGACAAGGTCAGATTGCCAAAGAGCATGTGGGATGAGAGATTTTGACATCTCTCTTTGGAAAATACAACTTGTCACTGAGAATAATAAACTCTTACTTTTTTAAAAATCAAGTGTAAGGGCCAGCACTGTGGAATAGCAGGTAAAGCTGCTGCCTGCAGTGCCAGCATCCCACATGGGCACTGTTTCAAGTCCTGGCTGCTCCACTTCCAATCTAGCTCCCCGCTATGGGATGGGAAAGCCGTAGGGGATGGCCCAAGTGCTTGGGCCCCTGCACTCACATGGGAGACCTGGAAGAGGCTCCTGGTTCCTGGCTTCAGATAGGCCCAGCTCTGGCCATTGCAACCATTTGGGGAGTGAACCAGTGGGAGTGAACCTCTCTCTCTCTCTCTGCCTCTGCCTTTCAAATAAATAAATATTTTTTTAAAAAAATCAAGTGTAATAAGAAATGACTCAAATACAGACTAAATTAATGGAACTGGTTTCTGGCTTTTGCAAGTGGGAAATGAGGTATTCATTTTCCCAAACATGAGACGTTAACTGTCCTATAACTTGCTCCTGGAAGCTACTTCTCTTAATAGTTACAAGCAGTTCTTCAAGGGGCAGGTAGGGAGACCTTATTTGCATAGTGTTTCTATTGACAAACTTCTTTTAAAAAGAGAAATATTATTATTTTATTATTTATTTATATTATTAAATATTATTATAATTATTAGTACATAATTGTGCATATTCACTAATTACAATATGACATTGTGGTACATATATATAATGTGTAATGACAAAATAAGGGAATTAGCATATCCATAACTTCAACAATTTCTCATTTCTTTGTGTTGGAAACATACAAAATCCTTACTTCTAGCTATTTTGAAATATACAATAAACCATTATCCATAGTCATGCTACTGTGCTATGGAATGCAATTCTTATCTAACTGTATTTTTGTACCTCTTCCTAGTCTCATTACTCCACAACCCTTCCTAGCCTCTTATAACCCCTATTCTACTTTCTACTTTTATAAAATCAACTTATTTAGCTGTTACATATGAAGAAAAACATGTATGTATTTTTCTGCATTTGGCTTATTTCATTTAATATAATGTCCTCTAGTTTCATCCATGTTGCAGCAAACTAATGAGTTTCTATTATGACTTAATAATATTCTATTATACATATATATGGTATATATATATAACATGCTATATATATATATATGACACATTTCATTTATCCCCATCTGTTGATGGATACCAGTTAATTCTCTATCTTGGCTATTGAGAATAATGCTACAATAAATATAAGAGTACAGATGTCTCTTTTGAAAGTCTGATTCCATTGCCTTTGGATATATACAAAGCAGTGAGATTCCTGGATTATATGATAGTTCTATTTTAGTTTTTTGACAAAACTTCATACTATTTTCCACAAATATTGCATTAATTTACATTCTCACCAACAGTGTATGAGAGTTCCTCTTTCTATGTGTGCTCACTAGCATGTTATTTTCTGTATTTTTTTATTAGAGCTGTACTAACCAGAGTAAGGTGATATCTCATTGTGGGTTTGATTTGCAGTTCCCTGATGATTAGTTCTGCTGAGCATTTTTTCATGTACTTGTTGGCTTTTTACAAATGAGCTTTTAAGAAATATCTATTCAGATCACTTGCTCATTTCTTCATCGCATCTTTTCTTTGATACTAAGTTTTTTTCAGTTTCTTATATATTCTGGATATTAATCTTTTATTAGGTGAATAGTTTGCAAATATTTTCTCCCATTCTGCAGGCTGTCTTTTTCACTCTGTTGATATTTCCTTTGCTGTGCAAAATCTGCTTTATTTCATATAATCCATTTGAGAGCAGGTATTTTCATGCCTCCACCATGTTGTATTTGTTCAAGACTGCTTTGCCTATTGAGATCTTTGTGTTACATGTGAATTTTAAGCTTTTTTATAGTTCTATGGAGAAAGCATTAGTATTTTTAATGGAGATTGTATTGAGACTATAAATTACATGTAGTAGTATAGCCATTTTAACAATATTACTTTTTCTAATCAATGAATGTGGATCTTTCTGTGTGTGTCCTCCTCGATTTATCATGGTTTTATCATTTTCATTGCAAAAATTATTCACTTTCTCAGTTAAATTTATTTCAGAGTATTTGTGTGTGTGTGTGTGTGTGTGTGTGTGTGTGTGTGTTGGGGGCACAATTGTGAAATTACATTTCTTATTTCTCTGAAAATTCATTATTGATGTTTAAAAATGTTCATGATTTTTATAGGTTTGTTTTGTGTCATACAACTTTACTGCAGTTATTTGTCAGTTCTAATGGTCTTCAGATTTTTCTGTATATAAAGTCATGTCTCCTGTAAACAGTGAGAATTTGACTACTTCCTTTTCTCTTTAAATGCCCTTTATTTCTTTTTCTTGTCTAATTGCTCTGGCTAATACTTCCAAGTATTGTGTTGAATAACCATGGTGAAAGTGGACATCCTTGACATACTACAGATCTTAAAGGAAATATTTCCAACTTTTCGCTTTCAATATGGTGTTGGCTTACAGGTTTGACAGATATGGCCTTTCTTGTGCTGAAGCACATTCCTTTCATTCTTAATTTGTTGAAAATTTTATCGTTTGCTTAATTTTCTTGAATTACTTTTCTGTATCTAATGAGTTCATTCTGCTTCTATGATATGATGTATAATGTTTATTGATTTGTGTATGTTGTATAACTGCATTCCTGAGATAAATCTCACCTTGGTTCTGGTGCTTTACCTTTTTTATGTACTTTGGGTTCAGTTTTCTGGAATCTAGTTGAGAATTTTTGCATGTATGTTCATTAGGCATATTGGTCTATGGTTTTCTTTGTTATGTCTCTGTATCGTTTTGGCCTACTAGCATGTTTGGAATATTTCCCTCCCTTTTGATTTTTCTGGAATAGTTTGAGAATAGCATCCCCCTCCTTGGAATTTACCCAAGGGAAATGAAATCAGTAAATAAAAGAATTATCTGCACCCCCATGTCTATGGCAGCTCAATCGCTATAGCTAAGACATCGAATCAACCTAACTGCCCATCAATTGAAGACTGGATAAAGAAATTATGGGATATGTACACTATGGAATACTGCACAGCAGTAAAAAAAAAAATCTGGTCATTTGTAACAAAATGGATGAATCTGGAAAGCTTCATACTTAATGAAATAAGCCAGTCCCAAAAGGACAGATACCATATGTTCTCCCTTATCTGTGAGAATGAATAGAGCACCTAAAATGAAATCAGTAGAAGTGAAATTGACACTTTGAGAAGAGATGACCTGAGCTATCCTTGTCTTCACTGTAGAAGAAGCGTTTTTTTCTTTTTTCATTTTTTTCACTTCATACTATTTGTTGAATTCATTACTTAACATAGAGTTAATCATATGTGTATAAAGTTAATTGAGAATGGATCTCAGTAAGAAATAAGAGTGGGAATAAGAGAAGGAGGAGGAGGAGGAAGTTTGCAGCTATAAAGCTGTATAGTTCTGCATACATTCCTAAGGACCAATTTCTAAGGGTACAGTTTAAAAACTTGTCATGGGGCCCCAATCCCATTAAGCTGGGTGATAAAAATATCAACGTAAGTATTAAAGTGATCATATTAAGTGTTAAAGTGAACATATAGATAGGATTATGTGTTAAAGTAACCATATAAATAGAATCAAGTGTCGGATAATTATAATAGAATTAAAAAGGAGAGACTGTTCAACATGGGAAGCAGTCCACACAACAGACTCATAGAATGGCAAATGTATTAAGTAACAATCTGAAATCAGAATCAGCCCTTAAGGCTTCCTGGTGTGGCTGAAAATCCCTTGAGAGAATTTTACGTATGGAAAGCCAAGATACTGTGGAAAAAAATTCTCTGCATGAAGGATCTCTGTGAGTGAGATCCCAACAGAAAGAAATGGCCATTAAAGAAGGATATACTTTTCTCTAAAGGGAGGAGAGAACTTCTGCTTTGCTTATGGCCTTGTCTAAATACTGATGTAGTCTGTGGACTCAAAAGGTTTCCATAGAGTAGGCAGCTCATATCAAGAGCCTCGGGTGGTGACTGACGTCATACATAAGAGTGCTAACTGTTAAATTAACAACAGGCGTCACTGTGCACTAACTCCCCAGGCAGGACCTCTGTCCTCAATGAATTATATTATGAGAATTAACAGTGATACTTGTTCTCAGTTTGTGTGTATGTGTGTGTGTATGTATGTGCAAGTTGTTGAACTCTTTACTTAGTACAGAGTTGGTCTTCTGTGTACAAAGTTAATTGAAAATGAATCTTAATGGAGAATAGGACTGGGAAGGGGAGAAGGAGGAGGAGGGGTAGGAGTGTAGGTGGGAGGGTGGGCATGGTGAGAAAAATAACTATATTCCTAAAATTGTACATATGAAATTTCCATTCCTTAAATAATTAATTAATTAATTAATTTTTATAAAGTTTGGGAAAATTCAGCAGTGAAACATTTGGTTCCTAGGTTTTTCTTTTTGAGAGACTTTTTACTGATTCAATCTTATTACTCATTATTGTTCCACTTAGGTTTTCAATAATTCTGTGGTTGGATTTTGATAGGACATATTTACTCATAAATTAATCCGTTTTCTCTAGGTTTTGAATTTGTAGGCTTACAGTTATTAGTGATAATCCCTAATTATCACTTGTGGCATCAGTTTTAATGTATACTTTTCCAACTCTGATTTTATTTACTTGGGTCTTCTCTCTTTCTTCTTGGTTAGTCTAGTCAAAGATTTGTTAATTTTGTTTATCTTTTTAAAAATTCAGATCTTCATTTAATTGATCTTCTGTATCGCTTTTTGTGTTTGTGCTTGATTCATTTCTTCTCTGTTCTTTGCTATTCTTTACTCTTACTAATTTTGGGTTTGGTTTGTCTTGCTAGTTCCTTTGGCTATAAAATTAGGCTGTTTATAAAAATATTTTTAACATAGGTGCTTATTGCTATAGACATCCTTCTTAATACTGCTTGTGCTGTACCATAGCACTAACAATTGTAGCAGTTATCATCTTTCATTTTGTAGATGCAGAAATCCCTTGAACTTTTGTTGTAAGACCTGTCTTATAGTAATGAAGCCCCTCATTGTTCATTTGTTTTGGAAAGGCTTTATATTGTCATCATTTCTGAAGGATGTTTTTTCTTGCTTGGCAGTTCTTTCATTTCAGAATTTTTAACATATCATGTCATTCTCCCCTAGGCTGTAAGATTTTTTCTTTTTTAAAAAAATTATTTATTTATTTGAAAGGCAGAGAGAGAGAGAGAGAGAGAGAGATCTTCTATCTGGTGGTTCACTACCCTAATAGCCACAACAACCAGGGCTGAGCTAAGCCAAAGCCAGGAGCCAGGAGCTTCTGCCAGCTCTCATGTGGGTTGCAGGTGCCTTCACATCTGGGCCATCTTCCACTACTTTGTCAGGTACATTTGTAGGGAGCAGGAACAGAAGTGAAGCAGCTGGGACATGATCTGACACCCGTATGGGATACCAGCATCACAGGCTATGGCTTTACCCACTATGCCACGATGCCAGTTCTGGGATATAAGGTTTGTGTGTTTGCTTTTTTTGTTTTATGTTTTTTTCCCTCAAAGAACCTTTTCATTTAAATAGTGCAAACTTTATGGATTTCATAAGTACAACTTTAGGAATACAGTGATTCTTTCCACCATACCCATTCTCCCACACTTCCTCATCCTCCCCATCCCATTCCCATTCTCCACTAAGATACATTTTTGATTAGCATTATATATGGAAGACCAATTCTATACTAAGTAAAGAGCTCAACAATTTGCACGAAAAAAGCAAAGATAACAAACAAACAAACAAACAAAAAATGTTCCTCAACAGTCGAGACAAGGGCTGTTCAAAGTCATTGCATCTTGAATTAATTTCACTATTTTTTTTAGAAAATTAGTTAACTTTAAAGAAGCACCAAGAATGATACATCTTTTGCAAGCATTTAGACATAATTACAATACAACTCTTTGAGGATAGGGGTCCTGCATGGAAAGTTCATGCTTAGTGACTCTTGTTATTAATTTAACAATTAGCACTCTTTTTTTTTTTTTTGACAGGCAGAGTGGACAGTGAGAGAGAGAGACAGAGAGAAAGGTCTTCCTTTGCTGTTGGTTCACCGCCGTGGGCACATTGTGCTGATCTGAAGGCAGGAGCCAGGTGCTTCTCCTGGTCTCCCATGGGGTGCAGGGCCCAAGCACTTGGGCCATCCTCCACTGCACTCCTGGGCCACAGCAGAGAGCTGGCCTGGAAGAGGGGCAACGGGGACAGAACCCGGTGCCCCGACTGGGACTAGAACCCGGTGTGCCGGTGCCTCAAGGCGGAGGATTAGCCTGTTGAGCCACGGCGCCAGCACAATTAACACTCTTATATATGATGTCAGTGATCACCTGAGGCTCTTGACATGAACTGCCTAGTCTATGGAAGCCTTTTGAATCCTCAAACTCCATAAGCATTTAGACAAGGCCATAAGCAAAGTGAATGTTCTCTCCTCCCTTCAGAGAAAAGTACATCCTTCTTTGATGACCACTTCTTTCCACTGGGGTCTCACCCACCAAGGTCCTTCATCTAGGTCATTTTTTGCCACAGTTTCTTTGCTTTCCATGCCTGAAATACTCTCATGGCCTTCTCAGCCAGAATGCCTTAAGGGCTGATTCTGAGTTCAGAGCGCTATTTAAAGCAATATTCATTCTATGATTCTGCTGTGTGGACTGCTTGGGATATTAGGGTTTTCGTGAGAAATCTATTGTTAGTATAATAGAGATCCCCTTATATTTTACTTGTCAATTTTCTCATGCTGTTTTTAGAATTATCTTTGTCATGGACTTTTGACAGTTGGACTTATACTATGACTTGCAGAGTACCTTTTATGGTCAAATGAATTGGAGTGCTTTGAGCTATCTGGACATGGATATCTATTTTCCCAAGATTTGGGTAGTTTTCAGCTATTATTTTGTTAAATGGATTTTCTTTGCTTCTCCTAGGAGCCCCATAATGAAATATTTTTTCACTTAATAGTGTCCCATGGGTCTTGTAGGCTTTTTCCGTTTTTTTTTTTTTTTTAAGTTCTGTTTCTGTGTGTGTGTATATGTGTGTGTGAGACTGGGTTATTTCAAAAGACCCATCTGCAAACCCAGAAATTCTTCTGCTTAATCTAGTCTGTTATTGAGGCTCTCAACTGTAGCTTTTTAAAGATTTATGTATTTATTTGAAAGGTAGAGTTACACACTGAGAGAAGAAGAGACAGAGACATACAGAGAGAAAAAGAGAAAGAGGAATCTTCTACTCATTGGTCCACTTCACAAATGGCCAAAACAGCCAGGAGCTTGGAACTCCACCTTGTTCTCCCATGTGGGTGGCAGGGCAAGCACTTAGACCAACTTCTCTGCTTTCCTAGGCACATTAGCAGGGAGCTAGATCAGGAGCATAGTCATTAAGACTTGAACTGTTGCTTTGATATAGGATGCTGTTGTTGCAGGTGGTGGCTTAACCAGATGTGTCACAATGCTGGCCCTTCCCAACTGTATTTTTAATTTTATTGATTGAGCTGTTTAGCTCCAAGATTTCTGTTTAGTTCTTTTTTAATTATCTCTATCTGCTGAATTTCTCATTCACATCATTAATTGTTTTCTCAATTTCTCTGATTTATTTATCTAGGCTTCAAGTATTTATGGGATGGATCCATCAACTTAATGTAATTCTCTTAGCTGAGTGGGTATGGTAGCATTTCTGGCTGTGGCATTTGCAGTTGTAGGTGCAGATAGTCTATCAATTTCCCCATTTTGCATGGTGGGTGGGGCCTTCTGGCAGGACTTAGCAGATCAGGACATCTGGTACAGCCACAGATGTGGCATGCCCTCAGATCCAAAGGCCCACACATGAACAATAACACCCAGTGGACTTGGTAGGCTGAGCACAGTGCTCCCTATAGCAGCAGTGGATTACTCTTTAGTGCTTTAGTGGCTGGGACATAGTGGCACCAGGTGGAATGCTCATCTATGTCCAAAGAATGTGAGTTTAGTAGTTGTATTTGCTTTTTATTATAGCTAATATATAGCTTATTTCAGGAAACCTAAACATTCCACCAAAAAGGCTACACACAGAGTCCTGTTGCAACTGTGTCTTCATATTAAAAAATGTGGTTGCATCATATGAATAGTTGGCATTATAATTGAAAATCAGATGACCACCATGTTTGGGTCCACTTTCTGAACTCTGTTTCACCTTTTATTTGCAATGACAGCTTTATGGTCAGTGTCAGAACTTGGTAGTGTAAGTCTTCCAACTTCATCTTATTCTTCAAATTGTATTGACCATCTTAGGTCTTTTATATCTTCAAATAAATCTAAAATTGATTAATCAATTGCTTATTAGGGAAATGCAAATTGGAATCACAATGAGATCCTACTTACTACCCATCCTCCAGAATTGCTAAAATTAAAGACTAAAAATATCAAATGTTGACATTTTGAAAGGCTTACAAATTGCTCATAACAGGGTAAAATGGAACAATCACCTTGAAAATATTTGGTATTATTTGATTAAGCCATAAATACCTGACCTTTAATTAATCAGTTCCATTCCTATGCATATATTCAAAAAAGGTACATATTTCCAAAAAAAGGCTTGTACATAACAATCATTCAATTAATTATGCCTATACATAATAGCCATCTTATATGTAGCAGCCCTCAACAGGGAACAAATCAAATTCTATGGGCAAATGTATAAATAGATGATGGCATATTCACACAATGAAACACTATATAGCACTATGAAAATATAAGTGATGATTCCTGCAATAACATGGATGAATATCAAAATTGTGTATTTGGGGAAAAAAGTCAGATACAAAACAATATCATATTGAATGATTTATTTACATGACGATCAAGAATAGAAAAAACTCATCTGTGATGATAAAATTCAGAACAGTTGTTACCTTTGGGAAGGTTATAGAGGACATGCTATAGGTGATGTAAATTCACTATATTTTGATCTGAGCTGCAATTACATGGTACATACATTGATAAAGAATCAGAAAAGTATACCCTTAAAATATATATATGTTTGTATGTATATGTATATATATATATACTTTAATTTTAAAATAAAATAGAGAGAATACAAGTAAAACTAGAGGAGAGAAATCCAAGTGAAAGAGTAGTATAGAAAAGCAGAAAAAGGTATGAAATCTATAGCAGTGTATATAAAGTCATAAGATTATTCTAACTTCTTTTGTGTTAATTATAATGAAAAATGAAGCTGATTGTTGAAGGAATTGTCAACTATGATTGGTTGTTTTGGGTGCTAATTAAAATGATGCTGTACCTAATCAGTCTTTGAATGTTGGTTAATCATGGTAACTTTCCTTACAGGTGGCAGAAACCAAACAGAATTTATTATATGGATATTGCATTGTCTCAACCAACTCAAAAAACGGCAAACTGGTCTAAAGTAGAACAAGAGGACTCAGATAACATCAATCTGGAAATTTTTACTAAGAGGAAAGTTTGGCAATATTGAACATAACCACACAACTTGTTAGCTTGTATAAAATAGAAAGTTTGATTATTCAGATGGACCGTTCTGTTCTTGGGTTAAATCAAAGATTTTTTGTCAGTAATTATTATAATAATAATAATTACATAAATACATAATAATAATAATTACATAAAATCATACTCTATGAGCAATTGTCAGTTCTTATAATACTAAAAGGTAAGTGCTATCACTTCCATCTTACAAATGTGGAATATAGGCCGACACCGTGGCTCAATAGGCTAATCCTCCACCTTGCAGCGCTGGCACACCCGGTTCTAGTCTTGGTTGCCCCTCTTCCAGTCCAGCTCTCTGCTGTGGCCTGGGAGTGCAGTGGAGAATGGCCCAAGTGCTTGGGCCCTGTACCCCATGGGAGACCAGGAGAAGCACCTGGCTCCTGCCTTTGGATCAGCATGTTGTGCCCGCCACAGTGCGCTGGCCGCGGTGGCCATTGGAGGGTGAACCAACGGCAAAGGAAGACCTTTCTCTCTGTCTCTCTCTCTCACTGTCCACTCTGCCTGTCAAGAAAAAAAATGTGGAATATATAGCTTAAAGTTTTTAAATGACTTAAATATAAGCAAATAGCTAAACAGTAGCAGTTTGGGTTAAAATTTTTTCTTTATCCAAAATTTAGATTAATTTTGTCATACCATGCAAGGGTACTTCAGACAGTTTGTGAGAAAATGGAATTAAAAGAGTTTTTTTTTAATTCATGCATAGTTTTGTGATACTATGAATTTTCCATGAATTTTTTGTAGACCTGCCCACTGTCATGAAATACTAACGTAATTATGGTATAGATATTCCTCTATACATTCTCCCCCAAAAAGCTTATTGTCAATTGAAAATTAACAAACTTTAATGTGTATTCATATGCCCCATTATGTTCTAAAACATGAAATTATACAGGTTTCTGTTCTTCATAATCTCATCAACTTATTTCCTTTCCTGCCACTCTTTATTTGCCCTTTACTAAGTTTTGCTCACCCATAGGTCAAATATAATTATTGATATAATTTGTGTATGTTCCTTATATCTTATATACATAAGTACTTATATACTAAGTTTGTTTTTGGTAGAGGAAGAACAAAGACAGCAAATCCAAATAATAACAGTGCAAGCTGGAATTTGGGGGAAAGACCATGGGCTTTGGACAAAGATCAAGGTTCCCTGAATCATGGTTATGTTCCACACTGGCTTCTGACCATGATTAAGCTATGGAAACTAAGGCTAAATATGGCCTTCTAGGCTCATTGTAAAGAGAATGCCTCAAGCATAGAGGTCTTCAGTCAGTATTAGACATTCCATTCTTTTTTCAAATGAGAAAGTATAAAAATAGTAATAGGTAACTTTTTTTTAAAGATTCATTTATTTATAACTGAAAGTCAGAGTTACGCAGGGAGAGGAGAGGCAGAGAGAGAAAGAGGGGTCTTCTATCTGCTTGTTAACTCCCCAATTGGCCACAACAGCTGGAGCAGAGCTGATCCGAAGCCAGGAGCCAGGAGCTTCTTCCACGTCTCCCCCGTGGGTGCAGGGGCCCAAGGACTTGAGCCATCTTCTAACGCTTTCCCAGGCCATAGCAGAGAGCTGGATCAGAAGTGGAGCAGCCAGGTCTCAAACTGGCATCCATATGGGATGCTGGCACTGCAGGCAACAGGTTTACCCACTATGCCACAGCACTAGCCCCATTAGGTAACATTTATTAAGCCTTTTATTGTATACCTGGTTCTTCTGCATGGCAAAGGATTTATGCATATAATAGCATAAGAATTAAAGATTGATTGGCTAAAAGTAAGGATTTTGGAGCCAGACCTCCTAAATTTGATTCCATGGTTTACTAAGCCATAGCTCCATGATTCAGGAGATGTTACTTTAGCACTCTCTGTCTTGGTTCTCTCTTCTTTAAAGTAGGCTGATAATAACAGTACCTTTCTCTTTGGGGCCTTGTGAGAATTAAATGAAGTAATATTTATTAAACTCTTAGGAGAGTGTCTGACATATCGTAAGTACTCCATATATGTTAGCTTTTATTCCAAAAAGTATTATTCCATTCAATCTTCACAGTAGTTCTGAGAATTAGGTAAATTCACTGTTCTTATATTATTTGTGGGGAAAATTATACTAAATGAGGTGAAATAATTTCCCCAAGGCTACTCAGTAAGAGATGGGATTAGGATTTGATTCTTGTCTGTCTACTATTAACTACTCAAATTTCTCCTTCTTTTTCTCTAGGCCAATTTCTTATGAGGATTATTTAAATTGTCTCTGATATAGGAACTTGTTGAGAAGCTTTCTGAAAGTTTAAATATAACTTTCTCTCCAAATCTCCTTAGTCATGTTTATTTATCCCCTGAAATAGCTTAGTGAAACCATGTGAAGTCATGTTGACTCCTCCATGATAAATGATTCTTTTTTAGCTATTTAGCAACCCTACCCTTTAACCAGTAATACCAGAAAGATTGCAGGACTGACTAGATCTTGAAAAGGAGGGATTTGAACTAGATAAGCTCTTGGGTCCTTTCCAGCTTTAAAATTCTGTGATCCTCTCTGAGGACTTGCCGAAATTACAGGAGCACTGCAGATGCACCATTCCATTTACTTGATATTCAGTCAAATCTCTACATATCTATTTGTTTTCTCTACGATCCTTAATAAAAAAAAAACACAGAACAATGAGATAAAAAGACATGTAGGTAAAATGTACTAAGAAAACATATTAATATTAAGTTGCGGGGCCAGCGCTGTGGTGTTGCTGGTAAAGCCACCACCTGCAGTGCCAGAATCACATATGGGCACCAGTTTGAGACCTGGCTGCTCTACTTCTGATCCAGCTCTATGCTATAGCCTGGGAAAGCAGTAAAAGATGGCTCAAGTCCTTGGGCCCCTGCACCCACATGGGAGACCTGGAAGAAGCTCCTGGCTCCTGGCTTCGGATCAGCTCAACTCTGGCCATTGTGGTCAGTTGGAGAGTGAACCAATAGATGGAAGACTTCTCTCTCTTTCTCTGCCTCTCCTTCTCTCTGTGTAACTCTGATTTTCAAATAAATAAATAAACATTTAAAAAATATTAAGTGGCAAGAGGAAATACGAAGGGGGAAAGGAGAATTTGATGTCCATCACCTTAGGTTAGGCCTCTTTCTTCTGGACCATTATTTTGTGTTCTGCAACCTTTTGGCAATCATATCATCCCTTCATTTCATATTTAAATTATACTGTTGCAAACAACCTGAAAGGGTAGAGCTGATAAAAAATTACACATAATACTCTGATTTTTTTTTTTTTAAAAATACGTGTATTGTTTCCTTCTCTCCAATGAAAAACTACAAAAGAATCCATTTGCTTCTATTAGTCTTATAAAATTTTGGCACACTGGGGTTATCATTAGGAATCACTCTGGCATACTTCCAGAAAGGACTATAGTATATTCTTTTAAAAAAAAATGTCTTCACACAAACACACACATACACACACACTAAAAAATGTATTAAGTGCCCGTTGTATATTCTGAATTTCTCCACCTAATAGGAATACAGAAATCCAAAATTCAAGGATTGTCATAAAAACATTTAATTTAGTTAGTGAGTGAGAACAGCATAAAACTATAACGTATCTAAATGCTATGCTGCTGTGGAAAGACACAGAAGTTCCTCTGGTAGGACACTCAGCTGTTTGCTAGGAGGAGAGGCACAATGTAAGGTATTCTAAAGAGGCAATGATCGGGTTGTGTTTTGAAAACTGCATGAGAATTGGCCTGGTTTGCAGATGAAAATAGCAGAGAGACCAGCATGTGTAAAAAGAGTAAGACATATTTAGAAAACAAAATATCTCCACATAAAATGAGTTTAAAGTGGCTGTGGTGCAGTGGTTCAAGTTGAGTGTGGGGAGTTTGATGGTGATAGATTCTGAAGGACCTCACTTGTCACACTAAGGATTATCGGGGCGTCATGAAGTGTCATGGGTGGGGTTTAAGTAGTTGAGAGATATGACCCTATTTATTAGAGGTTTATATTTCTGATCATTGAGAACTTCTAAAAAAGAGTCCTAATGAACTTGTCTAGCCAATCAACTTCAAGGCTTAATACAGAGTCTAGAATATGATAAGTGCCCCAACAAAAGTTTAATATATGAGTTAGTAAAAAAATAAGTCAATCAATCAGTAAAAGAACCAAGTTAGTTATGAATATGTTTCTGGAGGATCCACCAAATTATTATTGTTGTTTTAATAAAAATACTTTCTTATATTATACTTTGTTTGAGAGACAGAGAAAGAGAGTCAAAGAGACATAGAGAGCTTCCCTCTGCTGGTTCACTCCTCAAATGCCTACAATGGCTGGGGATAGGCCAGACCAAAATTATGAATGAGAAACCCAATCCAGGTCTTCCATGTAAATGACAGGAATTCACACTTCTTAATCACTACACCAAATACCTAGCTAGTAATCAAGTTAATTACAAGAGTAATGATGAGATTTACTTTAAAATATTCAAGAAGGAAGGTGGCAGTTGAGAAGATGAAACCAAATTTCAAAATGGGGATAATTGTGAATGCTAGGATTTGGGTGCTTTGGAGTGGAGTGTAATTTTTCTGTTTGCTTTACTTTTTTGAACTTATTCTACAATAAAAAGGTTTTATTTTACTCCCAAGTTGAGGTGCCTTAATTTCTTAGCTCTACGTATTAATGTGTTGGGGTATAAATATCTTAGAAAAAAAGAATTAAACTTTTAAAGAATAGCATTACATTTTTGAAACTTAAGAAAAAAAAACTAAAGGGAAAAACCGTATACCCTACAAAATTATTTTGAGTCAAGGCAACTCTTGAATTTAATTTGTAAGTTTCAATATAATTGTGCCTAGAGGACTTGTTGAACCGAATCTCTCCATGGTTAATATTGTATAACTGAAAGTAACCTTTTAGAAGTTAGTCATTAACTCTTTTTAAAACATAGAAATCATACTCTTACTCAAAAAGTGTTTTAAAAATGCGTGATCCTGGGGCCCGCACTGTGGTGCAGTGGGTCAGTGCCTCAGCATGCAGCGCCAGCATCCCATATGGGTACCAGTTTGAATCCTGGCTGCTCCACTTTCGATCTAGCTCCCTGCTAATGCTCCTGGGAAGGCAGTGGAGGATGGCCCAAGTGCTTGGGACCCTGCACCCACATGGGAGATCTGGAGAAAGCTCCTGACTCCTTGCTTTGGACTTGTGCAGCTCCGGCCATTGTGGCCATTTGGGGGAATGAACCAGCGGATGGAAGAACTTATTTCTCTCTCTGTCTCTATCTTGCTCTGTAACTTTGTCTTTCAAATAAATAAAATTAAATCTTTTTCTTAAAAAAATGCATGATTTTATATCACACTCAAGTGATTATTTCACAGAATTTTACGTTATTTTGTAGCTGCTAAAAATGTCCCGGCACACTTTATTTCTACTAGTATATGTAAAATATATACATTTTGTACTAAAAGCAATTAGATTATAACACAAAAACATAATTTATATTAATAAGTACATTCATTATTTCTATATGAAGAATGTGAATTCTTTGCAGTTAAATTTGAATGGTCTGTACTGCCATTGATTAAAGCTTCTTGTATTTCATTCAATAAGTTGAGTTATTGCTGCCAAATAAAGTCAGATATTAATAATTGACACTCTGGGAGACTGGCCAGACTGTCATTGAAGCCTTTACTCTCAAATGTAGCCATCTGAAGGAGACACTGCTGCCTGATTGGATCTGACATCTACAGTGACCCTATGGTTGGGCATTTCCATGTGTAAGAACAGTGCACGCAATGAGGGCCAAACTGCAAGTCAGTGTTTCAACGATAGTTCTATTGCTGACACTTGAGAGGAAGTAAGAGTGCTGCTAGGAAGATACCATGGTAGTAGGAATGGTATATGGGGGCAAAGGCCTGATGTTAGAGGTTGACTGTGGATTCCTCTAACTCACACACTTTAGCACAAGAGAAAGAAACATAACTTCACAGTAGTTCAGGTCTCCCACACTTGTTAACAGAAATTCTTATTTATTTTTCCGTTCTAACATTTAAAAATAAATTTCTATTAAAACATTCTTAATAGTAAAAAGGGAACAGGAGATAAAACAGTGCAACAGAAAAATCAATTAGTTGATTGAAACAGGAAGTGACTTACATATTTATTATTCAATAGAAGACTTGGTCCTGGTAAACAGGCATTAGGAGAAAACGATCTTCACTGTTTTGCCATGGAAATTTGCTATCATGTGTACAACATAGATTGTTTTAAAGAAGATTTTAAAGGTATGATGGATCTGAAAACAAAATGTGTTTCCCATCTTCAATGCTTCAAAGAGGTGAGTTTAAGTAATATTAAATAAGATTTGAATTCAGGTAATTTCTCTAAGGCTTACAAAACAGAGTCTGAAAGGTGTAAAAATAATTTTGAAAAATTTAATAATTCATTCAACTCAGTAAAAAATCTACTACATGAAGAGGACACATTTACCATTTACATTGTCACAAATGTTGAAATAACAAAGATTTAGTAATGTACAAACACACACACACACACACACACACACACACACACACACATACATATATATGCAGTGCGCAAACAGAAAGTGCTTGCTGCTTGCTTAGCCCTTTATACCCCCTACCCCCGTCCTGTGGAAAATCAGAAAAAGGAAGAAGGGAGGCAGAAAGGAAGGAAGGTAGGATGGATGGCTGTTTTTTCCTCTTTTTGACACCAATTGTATACATTTTCTTATCTTTTTTATAATAACTAGGGAAATTAAAAATAAGAGACTTAATATTGTTTAAAAAGCAAAGAATATAGATTCACTCTATGGTTTAGAGTTTTTAGTACATATCCAAACTGATAATATAAAATGGGAATTGCTTTTCAAGTTAAATATATTTTATTTATATGTGTTTACCATTAGAAACTAAAGTTTCAGTGATGGAAAAAACTAAAATGTAGGAATGTGAGGGAAAGATGGAAATCTTATACATGCTGTTACCCAAATAATCAAAACACTGAATGACAAAAGTAAGGGTGAAGTGGAACATGTGCAAACAAGAGAAATGTGGATGGTAGGAAAAAAAGAAAATACATTTTCTCCTTCTATTAGTATTCCACTTACTCAATATTCTTAACAAAGTTAAGGGAAAATAACACACATATCCTTACCACGATAGACCATTTTAAAGTTCTCTAAGCTTGTCTACAAATCATTGTTGGTAAATTATAATATTATTCCACCATAACCATTTCATCTGCACCTATATTTTTATGTAGTCAAATGTAACCAGGAAAATGATGAGGACAATGCGATTTGTAGGTATGATCACTAATCTCAAAATAAAATTATCAGCTTTCCTTAAATCTATCAGGTATATTTCAGTTGGAAGATATACGTGTTATCAATATTATTTAAATTCTTAAACTGTATGATAGAATTCATTCTTTTTGTTAGTGAACTAATCATTATTTCAATAAATGCACATGAGTATTTCCACTACAGGGAAAAAAAAGATATGGAAGATTTTTGCCAAGTATAGAAGAAAAGAAAAATAAAATCAATTTAAAAATAAGGTTGTATAATTAGATAGGTCTCCTACTGGAATTCAGAAAATATAAAGGCAATTTTTGGTTAAAGTCAGTTTAAGTCTAGGTTGGATTCATTCTGAGTTATGAGTTGGACCTTACTTAATGTGAGTCCCAAGTCAAACTTGTTGGACACTTTGACGTTTCTTCCCCACTGACAGTGTCTACTTTGGTTTCCTTGATTCCCAGTGTTTCAGTATCTAGAGGTTTCTCACTATTTGTCAGATAATCTTCACTCTTCCCTTTCCATAACCAAAACTATCTTTCTTCTTTAAGAGTCTTATAATTTATCAATTCAGGTACACATAAAGGCGAGTGCCTACATAACTCCTGTCCTCAAATCCTAACTTAAAACCACACATCTAATAGTATTTTTTATTTAAAATAGTATCAGCAGCAGCTTTCTGCAGAACCTGTACCCCTGTTGCCTAGGTCTTCCTGTTCTCTGTTCAGCTCAGCTCACTCCCAGTCCATCAAATATCTTCCTATGATAGAACATGCCTCCAGACTTCTCCTTTATGTTTCTTGCCATCTGGATCAGCTTTTTCTTCTTCATCCACTGTGCTGCTGCAAATCTTGGGGGAATATGTTCTAAAATGGTTTTTCTCCTTTAATCTTAGTAATTGTACTGTTAAACTCATGAAATGATTAAAATATATAAATAAATTCATGAAGATGTGTACTTCTTTTGCAAATTAAGACCTATGAAAAAAAATCTAAGCCACCAGATTATTTAACTTGGAGGAAGGAAAGGTTGAGTGAATTATTAACAACATACTTAAATACATAAGGAATATGATTGTTGGAGCCAGCTAATTTTTGCTACAGATTAAAAGGAAATTTAAGTAGAAAGGTTTCTTAGTGAGCTATAAAGAAATGTTAGCAATGTTAAATGACAAAAAATTGTTAAAAAATGGAATGCTTACTAATGTTGGTTTTCTTTATTCTTTCTGTAGCCACCAAATAGCACAAAGGTACTTCAAAAAGTTCATGGAAAATGAATTTAAAAATTTATTTTGGTTCAAAACTTTTAAAATCTGTTTTTTAAAAAATTCATATGCATTCTCTATGCAGTTTTTGAAGACTCCTTCTATGCAAGGATTTCAAACTTTTATGCATCTAAACAAAATTCTTTCTTAATTCCATTTTCCACAGACTTTCTGAAGTAGCCTCATCTATGGGCTTGTGTGCATCAAATTTGATAAATATTCGGGGTCTGTGATGCAAGAAGGATGTGTGTGTGTGTTGAGAGAGTAGTTAAACAGATATGTAGAAACACACAAAACTGGGGAGAATAGCACAAGGAGGAGGGTGGCTTATTAAATAAGACCTTTTGGACGGTTGTAGTCTGTTGTTAGGGCAGATGGGTATTTTTAGAAAGGTCTTTTTTTGACCAAAGTGTTTTCTTTTTTTCTATTTATGTATGTCATAGGCTAAAGCTTTTCCTATAAAAGAAGCATTACATCAAAACAAAAACAAGATTTAATGTATAAAGAGTTATATCTGTAGAGGTATTTTTGAATTATTTATTTTCACCATTCTAGTAGAGACAAACAAAATTTCATAAATGTGGAAGAATTTTAAAATTTATAAATACTATTCCTTATTGCACCATAAAGGACTTGATTGGCAACATTTGATTATTTTATTCAAACAGCTTCTCTATATTAAGTCAAAGATTTCTCCAGTGTTTGCCTGTTTCATGTGATACCAAGTGAAAAGAATGGATTTTCATAGAACCTTTTATATTTTCGAGAAAAGTTTATGATTCTCCTAAAGAGAACGTATTGAATAAAGACATTAGTTGTTGGCTTTTCAAACTTTTACTGCTTTTTATTAACCTTTTTATTTATAGGTCATGGGCATTTTAAAATTGACATTTTATTTTTGAACTCCATGAAAAAGTTAAACAAAGAAAAAAGGACATAAATGGAATTGGAACAATCCTTCTATGCGAAAGAGATAGCTGAAAAGAGAATTGCAACAGTCTCTGCTTTGGTAACTAAAATATAGCACTTCCAAACAAGATTTTCTTCTATTTGATATGTACAGACTATTTGTATACGTATGCATAATAAACAACTTCATTAACACTACAGCTAACTGATAATGCCAGATTTCAGAAATGTGTTTTATGTTTAAAGAACTTAAAAGGTTACATGGGGTATGTGTTACATTTGGAGAACTTAGTAAAATTCATTTTAACACCCACTGCTTAAAAACAACAGTTTATTTGGCTGAAAAGAAGTTCTAATTTTTAGCAGGTAAGATGTGCTTTCTTAGACTTATATTTATTAGTTCAAGGGCAGAGTTAACAATTATCTTCAAATTATATACTTGAAAGAGAAATTATAAACACTCTCAAAGTTTAGTCAAAATCATAGGAACATCATGTTCAGAAAACTTAGAAGGGGAATTTTCCTTAACATTTTTTTAGAAGCTCGGTATTAGCATACTTAGGAAAAAGCTTTCGTGGCTTCTAAATGAAAAGCATACATGAGATAATCATACCAGCTTTCCATGTTGACATAACATCCACAGGATCTATATGGAGAACTTTTCCCAGCATAATTTTATATTCCACCTTACAATTTGGTCTATTTTCCTTCACAAGGATAAAACATCTATTAGTAAGGATTAGACTAATATAAACAACTCAAATCCAGAAAATCCCAGCAATAAATTTTCATTCCTAAAATCTGTTTTTTGAAGAATATCTTGATAATGTAAACTATCACAATTAATTGAAAACATAATACTTTGTAAAAAGTTAAAATAGTCTCAGTCATGGACAGAAACATAATTGCAAAAGAAGCACATAGAATAGTGGTTTTTTTCAAGCCTAACCATCTAGAAGCAAGCTATTTTCCGGATATAGTTAGACCAGAATTAAATGTCCTTCAAGGTACAAATATTTCCAGTATTTGAGAGTAGCCATGTCAATAAATAGCAGTTATTCTGATAATTCAGCTGCAATAGGACAAATCACGAGTAATGTCCCATTTTTATTCTATTAAGATTGAGTTACAAAAGGCAGTTTTACATCTTATTATTCCAAGAGGGTTGAAGCTTTTTTTTTTTCTTCCTCCTTACATGTGTGATGATTTCTGGATGTTTTAGAATAGGGTATCGCGCCTGTGCAATCTTGCAGTGCAGCCCTAGGCAGCTGCAGCATTTCCCACTAGGAATGTAAGGAGCTAGGAGGGAACTAGGCTTGAGGAAACAATCCAGAAAACCACAGCACGGCTGCTGGGTCCTTTCCCCACAAATAATCTTTTAAAACTAGATCCATAAAATGCAGTTTATTATTTAAAATTTTAAGGGAGAATCTTTTGTTAAATGTTAACAAAAGAACGTCTATCCTGCTTCCCTTTAAAATGCAAACCTTAAAAAGAAAAAAGAGAAAAAAAAAAAAACACCCGGAACTCTCAAGTCTTTTTGAAAAGTGCTTAAAATCATCTGGAGATAAATATCACTCAGTGTCCTTGTTTTCTAACAAATGGCTTTTTCCATTGTTTCCATTAGTTTCACCCATATCGTTTTTTTTTTTTTTTTTTAAACAAGGCCCTTATCCTCATCAGCAAAACACAGATGTATGATTTAGTATACAAAGCCGGTCATTACATACTAATTTACCAGAGATTAATTTTTTTCTTTTTTTCGTCAGTTTTCTTTCAAGAAGTCTTCTCATCATTAACTGTAAACAGGAATGGTTTACACCTCAAATTAGTAGCCATTAATTAGCATGACGAAGTGAACTGCAACTGCAAGATACACAGATAATTTAAATTATTTAATCACTAATCACCTTAGCTAAACTGTAGTATACTCTTTCAGTGTCCTTCGGTAGGTTATCGATCTGTCACTAAATTACCTCCAGATCAGTTAGAGATAAATATTAACCTCTTTTCCTCTCCCGCAGGTTTACATTATCCGTTCTTGTAAGCACTTATACAAGCTTTAAGGATCTTCAACCCCAAATCCCTAATTAGCCATCACTAGCCTTTTGGTAATCAGGAAAAAGAGTATGTGAAGTACAAATCAGGAGTTCGCTTTGCCCGTTTAACAATAAAAGAAACACACAACACACACACATTTTTAAAAACGTTCGCTTCAGGCGATGGCAGTAATAAAAGAAATATGCAGAGGTGGCTTCAGCAAATAACGGGTTTGCAAAAACGCCAAGCGCTTCACAAAAAAAGCAGCCCGAACCACTATTGCAATACACGGCACTCCGAGAAATTACACACTTGCACAGGCTGCAGAAAAAACGCAGGACAAGACTTACACAGATGCCAATCCGCAGCATTTATACACATGCACATGGCAAGAGACAGAAAGCAAACACTATCATTCAACTCGGGCAGGCTGGCGCGGTCCCGAGTTTGCCCAGCGTGAGAGTGCTCTGCGTGTGCCTGGGTGCGCGCGAGAGAGTGAGACCCATCCTCGGGGCATTGCCCCTCTTTGGGCAGTTTTGCTTCATTTGTTTCCTATTTCTGCTACATAGAAACTAACTTCCATCTCAGCCCCAGCCAGCGCCGCTGAATAGAGCCTGTGCTGCGGCTGCCTGTGCGTCAGATCCCTCCGCGAAGCCGTGCTCGGCCCCCTCCCTCCCGCGATCGGCCTCCACAGAGAAAGCGCCTTCCAGCCAACCGGCGGCTTCGGCTCCGACATCTTCTCCGACTGGAAATAAATAAATAACTCGCACCCGCGGCGGGCGCGGAGGGGTCGGGGGTCGGGCCGTGCAGGGCACGGGGCGCAGGGAGCTCGGTCGGAGGCACTCTTTTTTTTTTTTTCCCCCTCCCCTCCGGCGCCGGGGGCGGGGGCGCAGGACGAGGACGGGGCGAGCCCGGGGCCGCGAAGGCGGCGGACTCCTTTCTGTGGCGGAAGGATCCGCGGCGGAGGCGGCCACAGCCGTAGCCGCTGCCTGAGAGTTGTTGTTTCCTCCTCCTCCTCCTCCGCCTCCGCCGCCGTTGCTTGAATGGTGGAGCCGAGGCTCGGCTCGTGAACACACACTGACAGCTATAGGGCAGGCGGCGGCACCATCCCCGCTTCCCCTCGGCGGCGGGCTGTCCCGCCGGCGGCCCTGAAGTGACCCATAAACATGTCTTGTGAGAGGAAAGGCCTCTCGGAGCTGCGATCGGGTAAGTCGGGGGGCTGCCGGGGCCGCTGGCACCGTGCGATTCCGCCCGCGGCCCCCCGCCCCCCGCCGCCCGGCCGCTCAGCCTGTGTGTCTCCCCGTCCCTCTCTCCCGCGCAGAGCTCTACTTCCTCATCGCCCGGTTCCTGGAAGATGGACCCTGTCAGCAGGCGGCTCAGGTACGGCGGCGCGCGGCGCGGGCCGGGCCGGCGCTCGCCGAACGCGGGCGTGGGGGAGGGCGGCGGCGGCGGCGGCGGGGCCGCGGCCCGGGGCGCGGGGCTCACTCTCCCCGCTTTGTTGTTGCAGGTGCTGATCCGCGAGGTGGCCGAGAAGGAGGTAAGGGCGGCGGCGGCCCGGCGAGCGCGGCCCCCGCACTGCAGCCCCCGGGCCGCCGCGCCGCCGCCGCCGCCGCCGGCGCGGCCGGGGCGCGGGGCGCGGGGCTCGGGGTCCCCGGCGGGGCGCGGGGCGGGCGGGGGAGGGGAGCGGGCGGGCCGGGGCCGGGGGCCGGGCTCACGGGGCGTCCTCTCCCCGCAGCTGCTGCCCCGGCGCACCGACTGGACCGGCAAGGAGCATCCCAGGACCTACCAGAATCTGGTGAGACATTCACGGCGCACAGCAAAGAAACTTTTCCCTGAGTCGAATAAAAATTGAATTTCCCGCAATTTTTTACAGAGACAAAAACTTGGCCCTAGAACGTGAAAACTCCAAAGGCCACGGGGGAAGGTTGAGGGGCGGGTGCGGGGGCTGCGGGGGGCAGCGGCCGGGGGGACCCGCACCCCAGAGCCGCGGGGACCACGGACAATTTATTTGTGGTATTTTGTTAATGTGCTAGAAATAAAGATACGTCATGAGTGTTGTGCAGTGCAAGGCCGGAGGAGGAGGGGCCGGCGCGCGCGGCCGCGCGAGCGCGGGGGCGCGCGCGAGGCGGCGGCGGGAGCGGCGCGAGGAGGGCGGGCGGCGCGCTCGCTCGCTCGCTCGCTGCCTCTGCACGCGCGGACGGCTCGGCTTTCTCCTGCCCTACACAATAGCTGGTGACTAACTGCTCCGAAGTGGCATTAGCATTTCACAAGCAGGCTATTCAGCCACAGCGGAATCCTGGCAAGACTTTTTTTTAAATTTTTTATTTGCTTTTTTTTTTTTTTTTTTTGTTTTTTGCTTATATCCAGACCTAGCATTTCTCTTGGAGGGTTTTAGATGTGTGCTGATAGTTGGCTAGCGGCACATCTCGCGTTTACCAAAACAAGTATTTAGCAGAAGTGTAAAGCCTGTAATGCCCTAAAACCAGAAGTTTTAGCAGGCAATTAAGAATTTTGCTACATCTCGTGGTCTGCCCCTTGTTCAGTTAAAAACTGTTATTGGTGGGCGATGAAAATAAAAAAAAATGTTGCTTTTAATCTGTAGTAATTACTGCCGGATGGAACTTGGCCACCAGAAGTTTTTTTGTTTACTTTGGCGATAGGGTTTGTTCAATAGTTGAAAAATATTTCTCTTAGTTTTATGGGTTTTTGAAGTGAATGTTTTAGTAATGGCTAAAAACTGCTTTGCAGTTGTAAATCGATCACGTTAGTCTTGTGAATGGAAAGTAAAGTTTACTTCAGTAGAGTTGTGTTTTCCATAGCGTTTTCTCCTAAACTGAGGTTGTTTCTGTGAATATATGTGTTGGGGGAATTCAAGTTGTTCTGCTGCGAGCCTTTGAGATGTATGCAGTACATTGATACTATGAGACGTTTGTAACTTTCTGACTTAGAATTACTGAATTTTTTTGTTTTTTGGTCGGGGCTGCTGTAATGATTCTAAAGTTTGAGCCAGCTTAGAATGTCTATTGTGAAGACATAGATAGCATAGTTTTGGTAGCTTTTGTTTTCGTTTTGGACATAGAGCATCTACTGTTCCTGTATATATATCTTGTGATTTAATGTAAGTTATTGAATACTGCTCACAGCTGTCAAAGTAAGCAAACGTACTTTAGGTACTATAAATCTGATGGAGACTGAAGAGCGTATTCCTTTCCACACTTCAAATTTTGCTGGTTTTCTAGTAGTGATTTAGGTTAATATTCATTCAGTACTTGGCTGAAGTGGAATGAGTTTGATCTAAACGCCAAGATTAACTGTAATATTTGAAATTCATTTCTAGTTTCATAGATATTTGACAAGAATCTTCAGTGGCTTTCCGTATCTTGGTTTGGTAAACTTATTACAAAGGTTATAGTACTCCATTTTTAAGATAGGATTTACAAAACTCATCATTGCCTCTTTAAAAATGCGCTGAGGATTGCTGTGTTTTCTTGGAGATTTTTTTAGTAATTTATTTTTTTAAGTAAAGAAGTTAATGGTGTCTGGTCAGGTTATAGGAACATCTAAACCTTGTAACAATAGCATTTTATTTGCTCTAGTAAAAGCAGTGTTAACAGTTTTGATTTTGATTTAATTTTCTTGGGAAGGAGGAGGAATGAAGAGTGATTTCTTATCAAGTATTTTAGTAAGCTGAATTTGTGTTCCTAGTGTGTTTCTCAGGTTTAAAATACAATAAGTGTAGTTTGATTGTTTTGTTTTGTTTTAAATCAGTGTTCTGTTGCTCAAAATCCACCTGTTTTTCTTGGAGGTACTTTTTTTTTTTTTGGCTTGGAAAGTTTTCAACTTACCAGAACAGTCATAGTGACATACTGATGAGATAGTTAAGACTTCTCATTTGAACTTGGAGTTTTTGATTCATCATCTTTTTATTCATTTAGCATATTGCTCACTCATCCTTATAACAGTATATTGGGTGAAGAGGCACCATTTGAGGTGCTTTCTTATCCATTAAAATATGGTGTGTGGGTTAACTTTTTTTTTCAATTGACAACTCTAAAAACATTTTGGAACACCAGGTTGCTAAGCACATTATTTTTATTCTTAAAATTTTGTGTCTAGGTGAGCACATGTGAAGTCTTGTGTACAGTGTTTCCTATTGTCTTGTGACTTCAAAAGTTTTACTTTGTTGGGTATCAAAACTGAGTTGACTTAACATTGGTTTGGCGGTTATTTGGTGAGTAAAACTGTAGTTTAAGTAGTTTCTACTTGTACCTGGAAAGGATTTGTTACTACTATTTTAACTGATGAACTGAGCTATACTTTAGATTGGAGAGTTAATATACTATATTAAGACTTATACAAAACTTCAGATTATAGCTGTTTAGGATGGGGTATATATTTGTACTTGTAGGTTAAAAAATAAGCATTGATTAGCATCTGTAGCCAGCTTTCACATAAAATCACAATAATTGGATTCTGATCAACAGGGAAGTGGACTTTTCAGAGAAAAGTTTGCAGGTTATAAAAATAAAATTGATCAGTTTATTTCAAGTGTGATTGAAAAAATTCTGAGAACTATTTTTACCTTTGCTATTATAAGACATAAATAATCTAACTTAAGATTTTAAACATTTTTAATGAAGTTAAATTTGATAGGAAATCATTGTTTTTCACTCTGTGGTGTATACATACAGATTTTATATTTATGTAAATATGAGATTAAAGCAGGACACTTCTTTTTCAAGTTTTTATCAGAATTATTTTTGTAGAATAAGGAAAAAAAAACAACTCTTGCAAAAAAGGAAAACTGTCATTTCTTCGTGTGATTAGTGGAACTAGTTATTAAGTCTGCTTTCTAATTGTCACTTTAGTGATGATTACTTATTTGTGAGAAAAGAATCTTAAAGTGTTTTTATCAAATTTGGGATCCTTTGATTATAGTTTTCCAAAGGCACTTTTTTAGAACCAGGTTCATGTTTAGCTAATCTTCAAAATAATAAAGTTGTTGTTTTATTTTTTCATAGTGGCATTTACTTAAAGTAGTTCTACTTTACTAGAAATTTTTCTGTTGGAGTGAAAGGATTGGGAACCAGGGGTTGTGGGTTGTAGTCTTAAACTGAGCTCTGTTGACAGTTTTTTTTAAAACTAAATATCTGTGATTTTGAATTTAAAATAGCCCTCAACTGTTTGATTCTTGTATCTTAATTTTCCAAAATGCAGAAAAGTAGAGCTAGAGAAACCTGGCAGATTAGAAAAGTATGTAAATGCTTTTCATGGTGCCATTCTTTGGATATAATATCATCTGTAGTTGCCAAGATGAAGATTTCTGAGCTACTAACCACATTGTAGGATACCTCTTCATTTCTGTATAATTGTTATGTTTCCATCGTGGGTTAAGTACTGGTTTTCATAAAGTACCGGTGGTCTCAAGTTCAGAGATGAATAGGAGCCGTGAATAGGATTTATTCAAGTGTGTGTCTTCTTTAGAGTATGTTGATTATTGTGAAAGGTATGGTATAAAACCTATGAGGCAAGTTTTAGGAGAAAAATAGTTGCCATATTTAAAAGTTTTTGAATCAGAAATTTCACAGTAAGGTCCATTTAAGACTTCACCAGTGTAATTTTGGGTTGGGGAGGGAACATATAATGATGTAAATGTGTGTAGTAGAGTTACCATTTCCTTTTTTAATAGTGTCAGTGAAACACTAAGCTTTGCTTGGTAGTTTTAAAATGGGGCTTTAGAATCTCAAAATCATTTTATTGAAGTTTAAAATGTTAAATGTGAAGGGAATAGTATATTCCCTTTGTGAAGAGGCAGCCTTCATTTTTTACTTACACATACAATAATTATGTTGATACTCAATATCAGCTTTTAAAATTTGAGACACTTAGAAAAAGCAAATATTCTTAGTACTCTTGAATAATTGCAAAGTGGTCTGAACATAAAGGGAGAGTTGGTGTTTTATATGATTGTTATGGGTGAGTCTGTTTGCCAATCTGTAAAAAGGGCTAATAATAACTCTGCTTTTGTAAGATTCTGTGAATAATAACTGACTGGCATGAATTATGTACTGTGTAAAGGTTTGGGTTTGCTATCATCAGAAATTTAGTAGTAGTGGTAAAGATCCCAATTATAGCTTCATACATGGTGTTGAAGGATTTTTTTCTTTTAAAGAAATATTTTTGTTTCAGATACAAGTACTTATAGTATGTTTAACTATCTGAACATGGCAGCTGCAGTATAAAAAAAGCCATTTTAAAATTTCAAAAAGTACTGCTAGTATAATTTATCAACTCAAGGGTGAAGTAATTAAGAAATAAAAGAAAAAAGTTTAGTAATTACCCCTCCTCCTGATGCTTTTTGAGGATAGACCTTTAGAAATGATTTTTGTGGATAGACCTTTAGAAAAAAATGTGGTAATTTTAACTGTGATTGTTGTTTGTATAGAATAATGAACGTCAAAAAACATTTGGGTGATTCAGATATCCTGTATTGATTAGAGGGTACACGGAACTTTCTTTTTTTGGTAATGATCCAGTGGCATTTATAAATATGAAGGGAACTCAACGGCTGCTCTTTCTATACAGAGATGACAGAGATTTGGGGAATTTAAAACCATTCCAGTGGTTTCTTTTTGTTTGTTTGTTTTGAATTGTCAAAGAAGAGGTGTTTTATTTTCTGTTTTGTCAGCCTGTTTAAAAGTATATGTGTTTTTAACATAATTTAAGAAAGATTTGTTGAACTAATTTTTAAGCTAGCTTTAGGTTAAATGAACCCTATCAATGGCAATTACTGAATCCATTCAAAATTTTTTTGTAAAATAGACCACAGATTGTTTTTTGGTTCATTTATTTGTTTTAAAACCTGGAAATCTTCCTTACTTTTTGCAGCGCAGATTTTGTGGTTATCTATTATGTCACTACTGAACAGCATGCTCTGTACAAGTAATACAAATAGGTAATATTCATTCTTATTAGTAATTTTATTATATACATTCCAGGATTCGTAGAAATATATCTGTAATATTAAGCCAAGTGGCTGTTGAGCGGATATATCTAAAATAGCATCCTGTTTTAATGAACTTGTAATTGGCTTCAGGAAAGTCAGACATATGAGTATATAGAAGAAAAATTTAGAGTGATTATTCAGAGTATTTAAGTTGCTTTTGTAATTATGATTGTATCTAAAAGTGGTAAAGCTATTATTAATATTGGAATCAAATTTAAAATTTCAGAAATTTTAAGTGGTGAAGATTTTGTTTCTGTTATTTGTAAGAAGCTGTTTTGGTGAAATTATGAATAATTTGTGAAAGTTGATAAGTTACTTCAGAGTTAATATTATTGAATGTGTGGCTATAATGTAGAAGAGTGTATTTTACAACAAATTGGAGAAAGTGATTTTTGTCCTTTATGAAATTTGAGGATGTGGGGTACTGAAAAATCAAATATTACCATTTTGAACAATGACATATATGTATGAGTAGTAGGACTTTGGGTCACTATAGAATAAGATTTACTTGTGGAGCAAGTCTTCTCATACTTAACTGCCATACATAACTATGCTTAGTTGAGCTTAGAAGTCACTGATAAAGACAAGAATGGTTGGATGAGTTTTTGATAAGAAAATTTAGATGATAATATGGTTTGGTACATCTTCTATTTAAGTTAAAACTAAATTTTAAAGATAGTTAGATTTCTAAGCCATAGATTTTCCATGCACTATGGACGATGACAGGAAGTCCTAAAGAGTTTGTGTATTCTGAATTTCACCTGGTCTGTGGTCATGGTGGTATGATCCATTTGTTCTCAGCATGGATTGAGTAGGCACATAGCTTGTCTGTTTGAGATTATAGTATATATGTTAGACATTTATTTGCCTTTACTTGCTTCATTTGACTCTGGTTTTTTGGCTATGGAAACATGAAATTCTAGATACTTTGATGAATTATATTGTCTGAAACAATTACACTGTCACTTTATGTGAAGTATTGTTTTGAGTAGTGTGTTTGAAACTGAAACATTACCAAAAATGAAACTGGCTACTCTCTTAAAATTACTTACATTGCCATTTTAAGAATAAACAGTTTGGGAATTTTTCATTTTTAAATTAATACATGACTTTTCTCAACAGATTCACAGATTTGAGTTATATTTTATTTGAGAGGCAGACACACACACAGAACCCTGACCACTGGGTCACTCCCCAAATGCCACAACAGCTGGGCCTAGGGACTAAATCTACATCTCCCATGTGGGTGTCATGAACCCAACTAACTGAGCCACCACTTGGTTCCTCCCAGGGAGAGCATTCCCAGGAAGCTGGAATTGGGAATGGTGTTGACATTCAAACCTAGGCACCGCAGTATGGATTGCAGGATTTCTAAACAGCAGCTTGACCAGTAGACCACACATTCACCTTAGATTTGATTCCAAATACTGAGTAAATTGTGTATTTTTTAAAGATGTTAATACTAACCTTTGATGGCTGCTCATTTTTTTTTTTTTTATTTTAAGCTTTATGATTTATGTATTTGAAAGGCAGAATGACGAGAGAAATCTTCAGAGAGAGCTTCCACCCACTGGTTTGTTCCTCATGTGCCTTGCCCCAGCCACAGCTGGGCCACATCAAAGCCAGAAGTCAGGAACTCCATCCTGGTATTTGAGACATTCTACCTGCTGCTTCCTAGGCACATTAGCAGAAAACTAAATGGGAAGTGGTATAGCCTGGACATGACCCAGGCACTCTGTAGTAGGGGATGCAGGCATCTCAAGAGGTGGTGTAACCCTTTTTGCCATAACGTCTGCTTCATAAATCAGTTTTAAAGAGGAATTCATTTGCTCAGCAGATACGACTTGATTTAAAAATGGAGCCTCATTGTTTTTGTTATATTTGGTCATGTTATGTTTTAAAATAATTTTTGCAGAGCATCTGTAGTTCATGGAAATCTTAATTTCGAATAGTTTTTTTTTTTTTTTTTTTTTTTTTTACACAGAGTGGACAGTGAGAGAGAGAGAGAGAAACAGAGAGAAAGGTCTTCCTTTGCCGTTGGTTCACCCTCCAATGGCCGCTGAGGCCGGCACGCTGCAACCGGCGTACCACGCTGATCCAATGGCAGGAGCCAGGTGCTTCTCCTGGTCTCCCATGGGGTGCAGGACCCAAGCACTTGGGCCATCCTCCACTGCACTCCCTGGCCATAGCAGAGAGCTGGCCTGGAGGAGGGGCAACTGGGACAGAATCTGGTGCCCCGACTGGGACTAGAACCCGGTGTGCCGGCGCCTCTAGGCGGAGGATTAGCCTATTGAGCCATGGCGCCGGCTTCTGAATAGTTTTTTAATTAGCAAAATATAATCAGATTGTGATGAATAAAATTTTGAAAGTAGTACTGTATTTTATAAAGGACCATTTTCAGGAGCTGGAGTTGTGGTGTAGCTGGTTAAGACGCTTGCTGCCTGTAGTGCTGGTATCCCCTATGGGCACAGAATCGAGTCCTGGCTGCTCCACTGCCCATCCAGCTCCCTGCTAATCACCTGCTAAAGTAGCAGAAGGTAGCCCAAGTGCTTGGGCCCCTGCACCCATGTGGGAGACCTGTGTCCGTAACTATCTTTCAAATAACTGTCGTTTTTTTTTTTTCAAAAAATTTATTTTGCATTGATAATACAGACTGAATTATGAGTATTATTTAAATTCTTTTTTTTTTCAGATTTTTATTTATTTATTTATTTGAATGACAGAGTTATAGAGTGAGTTAGAGCCAGAGAGAGGGAGGGAGGGAGTCAGGGAGTCTTCCATCCGCTGGTTCACTCGCAAATGACCGCAACTGCCAAATCTGAGCTGATCCGAAGCCAGGGAGCTTCTTCTGGGTCTCCCACGCTGGTGCAGGGGCCCAAAGACTTGGGCTATCCTCTACTGCTTTTCCAGGCCTTAGCAGAGAGCAGTATTGGAGGTGGAGCAGCTAGGACTCAAACTGGAGCCCACATGGAATGCCAGTGCTGCAGGCTGGGGCTTTAACCTGCTGTGCCACAGCACCGGTCCCCTAAATTCATAATTGTTGACTAAATACTCTATATAAGATACAGTCTTTAAAGCTTGTTTTTTTTTTTTTTTAAATTAAGAGTACATATGCCACCGAGATTAATTTGACATTAAGATTCATTATTAGTTCTATTATATTTCTACTTATAAAGAAATTATAGGCATCTATACATCTCTTTGAGAATAGCTACCCAGCTTAGAGAATTTGATTTAACTGGACATGTATGAGTTTTCTTATTTTTGGTGATTTGACCTTTGTGACAGTGCAGGGGAATTAAACTTCTGAGAAGGAAATCATAATTAATAAAAATAACAGTAAACTTAGAATTAAGAGCGCTGGATTTGATTTCTGTTTTCTCCTGTTTCCTAAATTTTTGTCCTTGGACAAATGGTGTTGCCTTTGGATTTTAGTTTTCTTTACCTATTAAATAGGGAGATTATTTAACTTATTTGCTTGTGAAATTAAGTAAATTTTAGGAACACTTGGAAGAAAGTACTTTGTATTTTTCTGTGGTGAAGCTACTACCAGAAGATACGTACTTAATTAAAGGTAATAGGTATAATTTAACTCATATTTTCTTATAATGGTAACAGATTTATAATTAAAATTCTGGAAGTTTGAAGAATTTTAGGAGCTGGGATTTTAATAAGGGGCCTTGTGAACTAATTGAACAGTGAATAAAGTCTTTCAGTTTATAATTTTGTTTATATGTTAGAATAACCATAAAATAATCATTAAGTCAGCCTTTTAGAACTCAAAACTATGATGGAAATAATTAACCTTTTAGATCTGACAAAATTGTGAGAAAACATGTGTGAGGCTATCTAAAAACCTGACTTTTTAGAATGAATCAGATATTCCAGACGTAAGAATGAAGTGAATAGCTTAGTGAAAATAGATCATACTGGTATCAGATTTATGGCATTTTCAGGTGTCTACTAATATATCAGGTATTTGGAATGAATATGTTGATCTAATCTCCCTTTGAAACGATTAATAAGAAAATAGATAATTTGTGAGACAAGTATGATCAACTTTATTGGTTGGTCATACCTTTTATATGTTGAATAACTTGAGAATTTGAAAGCAGCCATGGTCATGAAAAGTACTGAACATTTAAAAACTTGGAGATGTTGAGGGTTGTATTTCCTCCCATGTAATAGTGGGGAGCAGATTACTGAGACTCCAAATGTAGACATGGATAAGAGATTTTATTTTGATACCAGTTAAAATGTTCCTTTTAAATACTTGCTAGTGATAAAAGTTAAAAAGCATAAGTGAATATTAAAAATACGAAATACATTCTAGCTTGAAAGTTTAAAAATTATACTCCTATGAATAGCCATAATTGAGCTATTTTAGTTTTTCAAATGTTTTTGTCTTACATTTTAAATATTGAGCATAGTGAAAATGGGTTAGTACTTAAGAAGAATGTGAATTTGATTAATATATTTATGGAGAAGAATGTTTTGAAAAAGGGAGTTAAAAACTGTTTTCCTTTAAAAATACTGTTTACTCTCTGTGCATGAGATGCATTTGAGAGCAGTTCTTTGGTAGTTTATAATGAAATACAGGCATTGAATCCTTAGACTTTTAAATGTAAACTGACACATGAATTACAAAAGGAAAAGTCAAAGAGTATGCAGGCATTAAAACAGACTGAGTTAAGTAAAACAGGAGTTAAATTGGATGAAAAACCTGATGCACATAAAAAACTGGGTAAGAGGAGTGTGGGGGAAATGCAAGGTGAAAAAAAAAAAAGCCTGGTGGAGGAATATAGGAAAATATGGTCAGTGTGCCTAAAATATGGGCAGTGAAAGGGAGTGGGGCCTAGGAATGTGCCAGATTAAGCTAGAAAAATAGGAAATGGAGCAGGCATTGTAGTGTAGTGAGTTAAACTGCTGCCTGTGACACTGGCATTCCCATGTGGGTGCTGGTTTGTGTCCAGACTGCTCTACTTGGGTTCCACTTCCCTGCTATTGCTCTTGGGAGAGCAGCAGAGTATCACCCAAGTGCTTGCGGCCTTGCACCTGTGTGGGAGATCTGGAAGAAGTTTCTGGCTCCTGGCAAGCCCCAGCCATTGTGGCCATCTGAAGAGTGAACCAGCGATAAGATGATCTCTCTCTCTCTCCCTCTGTAACTCTGCCTTTCAAATAGGTAAATAATGTTTAAAAAAATAGAAAGGGGGGCTGGCGCTGTGGCTAAGTGGATCAAAGCCCCTGCCTGCAGTGCCTGCATCTCATATGGGGGCCTATTTGTGTCCCTGCTGCTCCACTTCTGATCCAGGTCTCTGCTGTGACCAGGGAACGTAGTAGAAGATGGTCCACGTCCTTGGGCCCCTGTACCCCTGTGGGAGACCCGGAAGAGGCTCCTGGCTCCTGGCTCCTGGCTCTGGATCGGCCGAGCTCTAACCATTGGGCCATTTGGAGAGTGAATCAGCAGATGAAGATCGATCCTCTGTAGCCTCTTCCTCTGTAGCTTTTTCAAATAAAAAAAAAAATTAAAAAAAAAAAAGAAAGCTGGTGCTGCGGCTCACTAGGCTAATCCTCCGCCTTGTGGCGTTGGCACACCGGGTTCTAGTCCCAGTCGGGGCGTCAGATTCTGTCCCGGTTGCCCCTCTTCCTGTCCAGCTCTCTGCTTGGGCCCTGCGCCCCATGGGAGACTAGGAGAAGCACCTGGCCGCGGCGGCCATTGGAGGGTGAACCAATGGCAAAAGGAAGACCTTTCTCTCTGTCTCTCTCACTATCCACTCTGCCTGTCAAAAAAAAAGGAAGTGACCATGCATGCCATTTCTGAGCTCACAGAAGGATCCTTATCCTAAAGATAAAGAATGCCTTTGAATTTTTTAAAGTAGAGGTGGCTTGGATCAGATAAATGTTTTGAGAAGAGCATTCGGATTGCAGGATGGAGAATTTGAGTGAGATGGAAGGAATGAATGGATATGGGAAAGACAGTTTATTGCAAAGATAATTTCTCCTTAGGCTGTCATGGAGAAAGGGGTAGATAGATTTAAGGGTAAGAAAGAGAAATCAGTTATATTTGGTGACTGACTGGGTATTGGGGATTGGATGGGAGGAAGGAATGGGCAGTGTGACTCCTTGGTTTCTGGCTTTTGGTATTGAAATTGACCATTTGTTAAGAAATGTTTTTGTAGGGAGGGTGTTAATTAGAGAATCACTTAGTTCAGTTTTGTATATGTTGAGTTTAAGAGGTTTGGGGACTCCAGATGTCTTAAGAAAGTTTGATATACAAGTCTTAAGTTGTAGATATAAATTTGGGAATCATTGATTAAGAATTATCTAAGGAAGTCAGTAGCTAACTTATTGTAGTGGATTAAGCCACTGCTTGCAATCCTGGCATCCCATCTTGGGAGTGTTGGTTTGAGTCCTGGGTGTTAGGCTTCTGATCCAGCTTTCTATTAGTGCTCCAAGGAAGGCAGTAAAAGGTGACCCCCCCCCCCCCCAAGTACTTGGGCCAGTGTCACTCATGTGGGAAACCAGCATAGAGTTCCTGGTTCCTGACTTTGTCCTGTCTGGGCCAGACCAGACTTTGTGGCCATTTGAGGGGGAGGATGAATTAGCAGATAGAAGATTTTCTTTCTTTGTCGCTGCTTGTCTCTCTGGTCTGCCTTGCAAAAAATATGTAAATCTTAAAAAAAAAATTATCAAGGAGAGAGTATATAGAGAGAGGAAAGCAGGATCTGGAACTAGGATCTGTGAGCAAAGACCTTAAGGATTTTCAACATTGAATGGCCAGGTGGAAGATGGTAAACCTACGAAAAATTAGAAGGAATGGTTAGAGGTAGGAGGAAAGACAGTATTGCAGAAGTTAAGAAAGGATTTACAGTGGAGGAAATGTTCAACAGGGTTAATGATTATTGAGATTAAATGAGTTAATTTTTAAAATGTTTATTGTGTTTACCAACAAGGTAAACTTTTGGGAGCTATTGTGTGTGTGTGTGTGTATGTGTGTGATGTCATGAGGGTGGAAGCTTATTTGGAGTAGATTGAGGAAAGGAAATGGTGCTGACTATGGACAATTGAAAAAACAAGTTTCTGAAGAACAAAAAGGAAGGGTAGGTAGGGTCCTTGAGGACAGAAGAGATGACTATAAAGCTTAGGTAGGAGTTTTGTTCTTGATGTGGAAGCAAAGTGAGCTTGTTTAAATTTAGGTATGAATAGGAAGGAGTTAGTGAACAAAAGGAAGTGTGGAGAGCTAATTTATAGTGAAGAATTTCTTTGAATTTGGAGAAGTTAGGATTCAAGGCAGAGGTAGAAGGATTGGATCCTGGATGTTAAGAAGGGCAGTTACATTAATAAGCGACAGAATATGTTCACGTATAGGTGAATTTACAGATTTTGGCAGGAGAAAATAGCTATACTTCCTTCCCCTCCCCATCCTATAAAGCAGGCCAGGTCATCTGCTGAGAGAATGAGGGTTGGGAAGAAGACTCAGAAGAGTTTATCTTCTGGGTACTACAGCATTGTTAGCCTGTTTTTACTACTATTTTCAGAGACCCTTCTGCAGTGTGTTACCTCAGGGACTGCTAAGAGGAAGCAAGTGGAGGGTCTGGCCTTGAGATATGTGCTCCCTGAAGTCACTTAAGTAAGAATACTTTCATTGTGTTTGTGTTTTTATTTTGCCTAAAATTTTGCTCGAAAACATAATTCATGGCTTCAAAAAGTTTTAAAACAGAATAATGAATTGTGGCATATAAAGTAGAAATTTTTTACTACCTCAAAGGTAGGTGCTGACAGATATGTGGTTTTTTGGGGAGGAGAGAAGTTATGTTATGTGTTTAAAATTAAGTACTTAACTATAAATACTACATTAGGTACTGGGTAGACGCACCAAGTTTAATCCCTTGTCATCTTATGTAGGATATAGACAAGGCCACTGGCAATTTTAGTATGGTGTGGAGGTCTTATGAAACGCCTATACGAAGCATATGGTGGTTGGGCCTGAGTGTATATTTCTTTGGGGAAGAAGAACAGAGCTATTGTTAGATTCCCACTGAAGTCTAGGTTTCAAAATATATTAAGAACAATACGCTGTGTATGATAAGTACTGGAAAATGTTAGGGACATTTGAGCAGGGCAGTGTGCTGCCAAAGCACAGAGATACAATGTCCCAAAAAAGGGGGCAAAGGTGGTATAAATAAGTCATGGAAGGCAGTGAAGCATAGACTAAGATATGAAGGAGAATGAGGTATGGAGGTGTGAAGATTGAGAAGATTGTCAGTGGAGGAATCAGCCTGTGTAAATTCTCAAAAGCCATAGAAAGCATGAGGATTTTAGGATTGAAAGTGTTTCTCCTAACTTTAAAATTAAATTTGACTTTGAAGAACTGAAATGTTCTGTCTGTATCATTAAAGAATGATTTAGTCCAAGTGGATTCATAAAACTTTATTAAAGGATGGAATTCTACAGTAAGAATTTTTAGATTCACCATCCTTGTTTTGCTAGAACAGGATCGTCACAAAAATTGCATTTGATAACTACATGAACCTCATCTTGTTGATGTAAAATTTTTAAAAGGGCTTTTGAGCAATTTAAGAAGTCATAATAATATATCCAAGTTTAGAACTGAAACAGACCTCATTCTAGAGCTTGTCTTTAAAAATTTTCATTTCCATTTATAATTGTTTTTAATTTTATTTTTAATTGACAGTAACTATACATATTTATGGAGTCCAGTTTTAGTACTTGTATACAGATATTTATCCATCATTTCATACAGATATCATTTATCATTTCTTTGTGGTGAGAACATTCAAAATCTCAACTATTTTGGGAGATTAGCCGTAATACTATTAACTGTAGTCATGTGACTATAACAGAATGTCAAAACTTACTGGGGAATATTAAAGAACAGTATAAATAAAATTTCAGAAAATTGTATTTTAGTGTATTTTAAGTCCTTTTTCTGTCTGTCTATCCAATCATACTGTTGTGTCCTAAAGTAAGTTCTGAGTGAATATGATAGTTACAAATAAGGAAAGGTGATTCTGTTGCTAAGTAAGTTTGAAACATGGGTTAAACCTAGTTAAATATATTTGTCTTGGGATTTCTTTGATACTTTAATGTCAGTGTGCTATTTGAATATACAAATCAGAGGAACAGTATATATGATTTGTGTAATACATACTTTTCAACAATGTTTTTTTCCAGAAGTATTGATTCTACCAAGACTTACTGACTGAATCAGGCATTGTGGTGCAGCAGATTAAGCCCCTGTTTGGGATGCCTGCATCCCATATAGGAGTGACAATTCCAGTTCTGACAACTGTGCTTCCCATTCTGCTTCCCACTAACGTGCCTGGGAAAGCAAAGGATGATGATCCAAGGACACATAGAAGCAGTTGGTGTTCTGTGCTCCAGGCTTTGACCTGGACCAGCCCTGGCTTTGTGGGCCTTTGGGGAGTAAACAAAATATTAGGTAGAAGATCTTTCTTGTTGCATTTCAAATAAATAAATAAATAAATAAAATTGGAAATTCTTTTAAAAAACTAATTGGTACCTACTCTATGTCATTTCTGCTGTAAACTTTATTAGAGTTGATTCTGTGGCCCCATGTTTTCTTAACAACAGAAGTTTATTATGGTAAAGGGTAAGGCAGATTCCTCTTAAATGGTTGAGCATTAGCTAACTTTAAAAAAAAAAAAACATGGTCTTCTCAGTTTGCATCTGATACTGCAAGATGAAATACTTTAACTCCTCACCTGCTCTCCAAATCAGTCTCATCATAAGAAGTTCATATTAAAATTGTCATTACTTAGATAAGTAGCAAATTTCAAACTTGATCTAAGAATACACTAATAAGTATTTTGGTTAAGTGGGTTATAATTTAATATTTAACTTGTTAGAAATCTATTAAATAATAAACTAATTTCCTACTAATCTGGATAAAATTGACTAACAATTATTTCCCCAAACCTAACATATTTGTGAGGAGAGTGAATTTCTAATGTCCAGCTTGCTGAAAGATATTTTTTTTATAAAAAAAAAAAAGAGGTTTATTTATTTGAAAGGCAGAGTTACAGAGAGGCAGAGGCAGTGAGCAAGAGAGAGGTCTTTCATCTGCTGGTTCACTCCCCAGATGGCCACATGACCGCAGCTGCGTCAATCCAAAGCCAGGAGCCAGGGTCTCCCACACAGGTGCAGGGGCCCAAGGACTTGGACCATCTTCCACTGCTCTCCTGGGCCACAGCAGATAGCTGGATTGGAAGTGGAGCAGCTGGCTCTGGAACTGGCACTCATATGGATGCTGGCACTGCAGGTGGTTGCTTTACCTGCTATACCATAGAGCCGGCCCCAACATATATTCTTATATATACATCTGTGGTCCTATAAAGTTCATGGAAAATGGAATTAAAATACAAGTGTATTTTGATGCAGAAAAATTTAGAAATTCTTGCATAGTTTTTCATCATATGCATTTTCCATGCACTTTTTTAAAGATTCTTCATACTTTGAGAGCAGCTGCAGTATTTAGATGCCAAAAGTGGGAAATTTTTTACTTGGTAGCTAAATATGAAGTTATAAAATGGTATATTTTTTCTAATTTAACTCTTACATTATTACATGCATATTGTTTATTTACTAAAAGACTTAGAATTTTATATCATGGATTTAAATGCTGGCATAAATTAAGCAGTATTTTGAAGTGCTCAAACTTTTTATAGTAGGTATAATTGAAAGTTCTTTAAAGTACCAGTTGGAATTTTGCCTTCTGTATGGCTTTTGATACATTTATAAAATTCAGCATAGATGTTAATTTAAGTGTAGTTACATTTTGTTATGAGAATATAAACTATCCTCTTTAATTTCCAATTATTCTGGAGATTTTCTTTGTAATATCAGTGGCTCAAACATTTTTATATTTTATAGTTGGATTTTTCATTTTTGGTTGAAATCTTTGAAAATTCAAATGATAAATGGAAATATACTATTTTAGTCGTTGTACATGTGTTTTCAATTCTTGGTATTTGTATTGACCAGCATCTCTTATTTTTTGGTTGCTACATTAGCATACATTGATTTTTATCATTTTTTGTTTATCAGTGAATTAAATGACTGTTGGGGTAGCAGCTTTGTTCTGTGCATCAGATGGTTTCACAACATAAATGAATCTTTTCCACCTAAGTAAAACAAAATGTTAACTAGCCAGAGCAGATTACATAACATTTATATAACTACATTACTTTGTACAGCAAATTTTTTTTTTTACATAATAGGTGAAATATTACAGACATTTAGCTCCTGATCACTTGCTACAAATATGTCATCGACTGGGACCTCTTCTTGAACAAGAAATTCCTCAAAGTGTTCCTGGAGTACAGACTTTATTAGGAGCTGGAAGACAGTCCTTGCTACGCACAAATAAAAGTATGAAAGTTTTCCAGTAGGATTTATAGATCCTTTTTCTCACTTTTTTTTGTTGATGTATCCTTTCTTTATATGCATAACAATATATGTGTTTAATAGGCTGCAAGCATGTTGTGTGGAAAGGATCTGCTCTGGCTGCATTGCATTGTGGAAGACCACCTGAGTCACCAATTAACTATGGTAGTCCACCCAGCATTGGTGAGTTGTTTGAGTTGGTAGCCTCTTCATGAAGAATTTTTGTAAATTAAAAAGATTTTCTTTGTATTGTATGTTATCATAGTACTTCATGTTATATATGTCAGCATTTAAAGTCATCATTAATGCTATCAGATTTTCTAATCTTGTCATAATCATTTAATTGTGTATTATAATGTGTTATATAGGCTAATTAGCTCATTAGTATTTACTTTTGAAAAAAATTCCTTACCAGAGCATATATTGTTAGATTTAGTGAGTGAGCATTGGTATCATAATTCAGAATAGTTATACTGGTAGAAAACAAAAAAATCACTGGATTGTCTTTCAGAGGCGGTGTGCAGTTTTTGTTTTTAAAGTCTCAAAAAAGGAAAACTAATGCAGAAATATCTTCTTCTTGAAATGCTTCCTAGACCCATGCGTTTGATCTCTACTTCTACTAAACTCTTATCTTACCTGGATTAATACATCATTCTCCACAATAGTCTTATTTTGGTGTTTTTTGCCCCTCCCTTCTGGTATATTATGTAACATTATAATATTAATCCTACTCAGTTCTAACTCTGCTGTATCATTTTTCTGTTCAAGATAATATAAAGAGGTTGATGATGATATTCAATGGTATTGTGCTTCTCTACCGTTAAGTCAACTTCTGACTTTCAGAGACTCTCATATTTGAATTATGGCCTCATCTCCCGCCCCTAGTCTGTTGCCTATATGGGAATGTTATCTTTCTTTTCCATTTATCCAAGTTTTTCTTCTTCCTTTTCTCAATACGTACTATCCTGATAGTCATTATTATAGTTTTATACAGCTTGTTTTTGGTGTTTACTTATGTATTTTTTTCCATTTTACTTTCAAGCTTTTGGTATCTTTTTATTTTTCCTAACTGTTAAAAAAAACATAGAAATGACTTTAAAAACCCAATATAAAGATCATTTTGTTTTACTTGGAGCATTTAGTTCTTTGTATGTAAGTGTTGATATATTTGGGTTTAAATCTATTATATAACTTGCTACTTTGAAGGTGATTTTTTTTATGGTTACGTTTAAGATTTTTTTCTTTCGCTTTGGTTTTCTGAGGTTTGCCTGTGATACATCTTACTGTTTCTTTTTGTTTATCTTGGTTTGAGTTGTTTTAGGCTTCTTGAATCTGTAATGTCTTTTATTGGCATTGAAGAATTCTCATCTATTATCTCTTGCAATAACCTGTTCACTCCATTCTCTCTCTCCTTCTCTAGGACTCTATTAAACAAATGGAAGACTTTTTCATTTTATACTCTGTTATCCTATCCTCTACTCTGTTTTATATCTTGCTGTCTCTGATACATTCTGGATAATTTTTTCTGACCCATTTTCCAAAGGTGTCATATGTGATATTTGCATGGTAGGTTATCATGGATAGTCATGTTTGTTTGTAAACAGGATTGTCCATGTTAAACAATAATTTCAATACATAGTTTTACTATGATGAACAATCATTAAAACAACAAAGGATTTGAGGGAGTAGAGTATGTTTGCACTTAAAAAATTATACTAAGGGGTAGAATCGTTTTCCTGAAAGAAAGGGATGATAAAATATAGGATCTTTCCCCTGTAGGGAAGAGTTTATACTCTTTGAAAAATTGCACATCCATATAATAACATTAATATGATATGTATGTTCTTTCAACACATTTGTCAGGTAGCCCAGTGGTAGGCAATGAAAGTGTAAGAGTGATTGATGGTAAATAACTTTCCCCTTAATGTTTTCTTTGTGAGTAATTACTATGTGCGAGGCACTTTTCTGAACATTTTCCATTAACATTTTCTTTTAAAATCTTAAATAGTTTAATAGAGGAAGGATTTTTGTTTTATGGAGAAGGAAACTGAAGCATAGAAAGGTTTGGTAACCAAGGCCACACATTCAGTGGGATGTAAAACCAGGATTTAGTCCAGACAGTTTGACTCTATTATGCCATGCTTTAATCCCAGTAAGCTAACAATAATAACAACACTTGGCTACTCCAGAAAATAGGTGTTAGTTGTTATTATTGTTGCTATTATTTTTGCAAAAAGATGCTACAACTTCCAGAATCAGCTAAAATATTTTAGGTCAGATCAGGAAATAACTGCTGACATGGGTACACAGAGTACCATATGTGACAAGAATACATTGGGTTTTGTGTCGAGTTACAGAAATGTGGCTTATTTGGCCGGCGCTGCGGCTCAATAGGCTAATCCTCCGCCTGCGGTGCCGGCATCCCGTGTTCTAGTCCTGGAAGGGGGGCCGGATTCTGTCCCGGTTGCCCCTCTTCCAGGCCAGCTCTCTGCTGTGGCCAGGGAGTGCAGTGGAGCATGGCCCAAGTGCTTGGGCCCAGCCCCCACATGGGAGACCAGGAGAAGCACCTGGCTCCTGCCATCGGATCAGCGCGGTGTGCCTGCCGCAGCGGCCATTGGAGGGTGAACCAACGGCAAAAGGAAGACCTTTGTCTCTCTCTCACTGTCCACTCTGTCCAAAAAAAAAAAAAAAAAAGTGGCTTATTTATCTAGGTCATAGAATTAGGTGCGCTAAACTTTCATTGTTAGACATTAAGATAAACTTTTTTCTTTTCACATTTTCATGAAAATCTTAGTTCTTTATACTAAGATTTCTTATTTATCTGTACTAGATTTCCAATTTTGCTTACCCTTTATAAAGTTGTATTTACATACAGTTTTTGTAATCAGTAAAGAGAAATCAGACTGCTCAAATTCTACTTACATTGTTAGAGTTTAGTGTCGTGTCTTTTCGAGTTCACCATGGTGTACTATAGTTTGTCTTGATGTTGCCAAAAAGTTGTGAAGTTGATGATGATGGGAAGAAAAAGTTAATCAGGTTTCTTGGGCAGAACAGTTTTCTTGCATAGTGATACAATGTATAATTTCAAGCTATGATTAAGAATAGATCAGAAGAACATTTTTTTAAAGATTTATTTATGTACTTGAAAGAGGTATATGGGGAGAGAAGGACAGGGAGAGAGAGAGGAGAAAGAGAGAGAGGTCTTCCATCTGCTGATTCGTTCCCCAGTTGGCTGCAATGTTTGGAGCTGTGCCGAACTAAAGCTAGGAGCCAGGAGCTACAGGGGCCCAAGGACTTGGGCCATCTTCTACTATTTTCCCAAGCCATAGCAGAGAGCTGGATGGGAAGTGGAGCAGCTGGGACTTGAACCCGTGCCCATATGGGATGCCAGCCTTGCAGGTGGCAGCCTTACCCCTAATGGCACAACGCTGGCCCCAGATGAATATTTTAATAAATCTGAACGTTTGTACTTTTGTTGATTGCTTTTGCCACTTTCTGCCTGGTTTCCTTTAAAAAGTTTTCTTTGTTCTGTCCTTGCTTAGTGTATTACCAAGTATCAATAGAAGTAAGAAAAAACTCTTCACGTTTTAGCTTTTCTTAAAGTACAGATTTAAATTTTTAAAAAAGTTATTTATATTAATCCACTTAAAGATAGAGTGACAGAGGAGGCAGACAGACAAGGATCAGTTTATCTTCTATCTGCTGGTTCACTCCGTAAATGTCTACGATAGCCAGGGTTTGGCTAGGGCAGAGCCAGATTCCTGAAATTCCATCTGGGTTTCCCATATGAGTGGTAGAGTACCAAGTGCTTAAGCCATCACCTGTTGTGTCCCAAGATGAGGTAGCAAGAAGCCGGATCTGAAGCAGAGCCCAGGACTCAATCAGAACTTTGATTTGGGATGTGGGCCTCCCAGGTGGTGGCTTAACCTCCTGTGCCACAATGCACACTCCAAAATGCTTAATACAGATCCCAAATATGGAAATTTTATTTGGTATAGTGTTCTTTTTTAAGTAAACTTTTAATTTTGGAATAAGAAATTATTTATTGGAAGTTACACAGCTAGTTCAAAGAACTCCTGTATACCCTTCATGAAGCTTATCTTGAATGTTATAATTTTCCATCACCTACTACGTGTTTCAAAACTGTTCAATATATATATTACTGTGAACTAAATAGCAGACCTTTTTCATATCTCATAATTATATTTTTCCAGGATCCAATCCTGGATACTATACTGCAACTGTTAGGGTTTTCATTTTTGATTGAACTTTTTGCTGCAACTCAGAATTATTTAAGATAGAGTAGTGGCAAGATTGGATTTTCTCAGGTAAACTATTAGACCTCTCTATTTGAATATCTCCCATTTTTTTCCAAACTTAAAAATGTCTGAAATAGGAGGTTTGACTCTCTGAAACTTATTATTCCAAGGCACAAGCCTGGAAGTAATTTTAGATTTAGTGTTCATTTCTTATGTCTGTTTAGTAAATAAGATTTGTATATTTTGTTACACTCTCTTCAATCTGTTCTACCTACTATCGCCATAGCTACATTTCAAGCCTTGATACACTTCTTACTGGGACTGCTTCATTCCTTCACTCACCAATAAATATTGAGTCCTTACATTTATCTGGCACTAACTACGTTCTGGATTCTCCACGTAAACAAGAACACGGCCTCTGCTGTCCTAGAATTTATGTATTGTCCTGATCCCCTACCCCTAGTCTTTTTTTTATATCTTAGCATTTAACTCTAACCAGAGTTTCTTAACCTTGGCATTGTTCATATTTTGAACCAGATAGATCTTTTTGTAGGCAGCTGTCTCATGCATTGTAGGATGTTCATCCCTAGTTTCTACCTGCTGATTGCTGGTAACATTCCCTGAGCTTCTGGTGACAATAAAAAGTCTCCAGGGGCTGACATTGTGGCGTAGCAGGTTAAGCAACAACAGCATCTCCCATGGACGCCAGTTTGAGATTCAGCTGTTCCATTTCTCATCCAGCTCCTTGCTAATGCGCCTGGGAAAGCAGTGGAGGATGCTTAACTGCTTGGGCCCCTGTACCCATGTGGGAGACGCAGAAAAAGCTTTGGGCTCTAGACTTTGGCCTGGCCCAGCCCCGGCTGTTGGGGCCCATTTGAGGAGCGAGCCAGTGGATGAAAAATTTTTCTTTCTCTGTCTCTGCTCCTCTCTGTAACATGTTTTATGAAGAAATAGTGAAAGAGGAGCTCAAAGGCTCTAAACAAATAACTGGAAATTCTCATTTGGTCAGTAAATTCTGTATACATGTGTAAAAATATTACACTGTACTCTATAAAAATATACAAGTATTATGTGTTATTAAAAAAAGGTCTTTACACATTGGTAGTATCCCCAGGGCAAAATTAATACTGCTTTAAACTTTTTGAATACAAATAGGATCAATCATGTCATGCTTCCGTTTTACCCCCATTGATTTCCAATAGTGTCCACAGTACCCTTCCCTAATCTGTACCTGTGCTTTAGCTTTGTACAATTCTTTGGCAGTTCTTAAAATTGGTCCTCTTTTTTGTTTTTTCATTCCTTTGTCTCTGAACATGTTTTATTTCTCTCTGGATTTCCATTTGTACATCAGAATGTCTGTTCACTTTTTAAAACTTGGATGTCACTGGGCAGAATTCAGTGTATTTATCTCTGTTTTAGCATTTTTTTTTTTTATTTGAGAGGTAGAATGACAAACAGAGGGAGAAACAGAGAGAAAAGGTCTCTACTCCTCAAATGGCCGCAACAGCTGGAGCTGGACTGATCGGAAGAAGCCAGGAGCCAGGAGCTTCTTGTGGATCTCCCAAGCACTTGGGCCATCCTCTCTTGCTTTCCCAGGCCATAAGCAGAAAGCTGGATCAGAATAGGAGCAGCTGGGACAGGAGTAGGCGCCAGTGTGGGATGCTGGCGCCCTAGGTGGATGCTTGGCCTAGTACGACATAGCACTGGCCCTACTGTAGCGTTTATTACATGGTTGTGGTTATGTGTTTACCTTTGGGTTCTCTACCCTTAGGTACTGGAAGGCAAAAATTATGTTACTTGATAAGCCCATCTCTTTAGTACATATTAAATAAAAAGACTTTATTGGGAATTGTTGTGATACACTGGTACAAGAAAAGTTAAAGAGTTGGGTAAAAGATAAAAGAAACGGAATAATTGGTAGGAAGAAGGCAAGAGATTTAGTTCAAGCATAGCTTTGATATAAGAAGGGGAAAAAAACCCAAAAAATGATTTTTAAGAAATTAAGGATTGTGAGTGAGCTAATTTATCAGTTCATTACACTTAGAATATTAAATCCCATTCCTATACAATTTAAGAACCACTTGAGGCTATGTCTGTGTTTTCTTATTTTATCTGCTTATAAATTCCAACTACTTTGTACCTCCTAGTCATTGATGTAGATTGTGAAAATTGAACTAGACTTAGACTTATGGGAGGAGACCCAAAGTGGTCGGCTGCTTTGCAGAGCTCTAGATCCTCTATTAATACAGTTTACAGAAGCAAAAAACAAAAGATCTCACCAATCTGTTATCTGTTGTTATTAATTCTAATCAATCTATTGTTATTAATTTGTAATTCATTTACTGTGGAGGAGAGATGTGAATGTATAGGTATAGGCACCATTGCCTGTAGAAGCACTGAGGAATTTTTGGTGTCCTTTCCTTTACCTCATTATTCAGGTATAGTTTATTTTCTATGATACACAATTGTACATCAATAATAAGTGGGCATCAGCAGGGGGAGATTAGAAGAGACATATCTTGGAGCTTTTAAATATATATTTGGAGATCAGTTAAATGCATGTTTATCTTGTGAAAAAGACTGTAATAGAGTCAATTAAAGCACTCAAAAGCTGATCATTTTGTTTGCATTTTTCTTACATTTGCCATTTTAACAAAGCAAACTTTTTATCTCTAAGTCTTTCATTTTTCATTTTTTGGTGTCTTGACTAAGTACTTTCCTACCTTTGTGTTTTACTTGTTGATTTTCAGAATTGTTACTGTTAAGTTCTGTTGTCTTAGTGGATGAGGATGAATAGTTTTGAGGAATCCAGTTCTTAAAAATGAAGCTTTGCCTTGAGAAATAGCTTTATTACAGAAACATCCAATTAATGCTAAGGAGCCTGAATGTTACAAGCAATCTTAGATCTTGTCTATGTTTGTGATTCTCTGATAAAACTAATTTGAACAGAGGCAGCAAGGAGTTATTGAAATTACATGAAGTCCAGCGCTGTGGCTCACTTGGTTAGTCCTCCGCCTGAGGTGCCAGCACCCTGGGACCTAATCCTGCTTGGGGCGCCAGGTTCTAGTCCCGGTTGCTCCTCTTCCAGTCCAGCTCTCTGCTGTGGCCCGGGAGGGCAGCGGAGGATGGCCCAAGTGCTTGGGTCCCTGCACCCACATGAGAGACCAGGAGGAAGCACCTGGCTCCTGGCTTTGGCTCGGCGCAGTGCCGGCCATAGCGGCCATTAGGGGAGTGAACCAACTGAAGGAAGACCTTTCTCTCTGTCTCTCTCTCACTGTCTATAACTCTCTCTCTGTCTCTCTCTTTTACTAACTCTGCCTGGCAAAAAAATAAATAAATAAATAAAAAACAACTACATGCAGATCTTTGAAGAAAACACTCTTCTCACTTCCAGTGTTATATAAAAGTACTTCAAAAAGTTCTTAGGAACATAGAATTGAGAGATTTTATTTTGGTACAGAAAATGTTTGATATTCAGGCATATTTTTTATCATAATATCCATCCTCCATGAGCTTTTTGAAGACCACTCATACTTGGATTTCAAAATTTTTTGCACTAAAATAGACATCTTTTAATTCCATTTTTCATAAACTTTTTGGAAGTACCCTCATTTTATCTCATTTACAAGTTTGATTTATTCTGCAGTTGATAGTTTTGTAATGCTTAATCAGGAGTTCGTTTTCTAGACCCTTGATTTTCCTTTTTTCTTTCTCATATATTTCCTTTTTTTAATGTTTGTTTTAATCTACTTGAAAGGCAGAGAGAGAGAGAGAGAAGAGAGAGAGTATATGAGAGCACTCTTCCATCTACTGGTTCACTCCATAAATGGCCACAACAGCTGGGGCTGGCCCAGGTGGAAACTAGGAGCCTGGAACCCAATCTGGGTTCCCATGTGGGTGGCAGCAACTCAAGTACCTGAGCCATTATCCACTGCTTCCCAGACACATTAGCAGCTAGCTGGATGGAAAGAGTATCTGGAAGTTTGTATGGGACTAGGGCATCTTAAGTGGAAGCTTAACCTGCTGGGCCACAGTGCCCATTCCCTCATAATGTTTTTTACGTAATTATTAGAAAGATTGCTTTGTTATGAAGCTGTAGGATTTACCATATAATTTATTATTTAATATATAATTCAGAAAAGTGAGATCATAATCTGTGGGTTTTTTCTTGTTCATTTTTTCTTAATATTCTCTACTCAGTCTTGTTCTTTCCCTTTTTTCAATCAACTGAATTTGTATTTTAACCCTACTTAGATATATATTGATCTTTTAAATATATTTATTACTACCTTAGTTTTCTCAGTAACTTTTTTATTTTAGAGTTCATTTTTCTTCAGCTTTTCTAGTCATAATTTTAGTCTTAAGAGTTTTATAGTTTGTTTTTGTTTAATGATTTCTGACTTAGCTATTTTGCTTTGGTCTTTTTTTTTTTTTAATCTGTTCTGTTAATGATCTTCCTGTTTCTATTTGGGACAGTATTAGACTTTTTCACTCTTCTCTCTGCCCCTCTATTCCTTCTGTTCTTTTTGTCTCTTAAAAACAAGTTAGCTGTGAGAAACTCCCAAAATATAATTGTGTTTTCTGTGGTTTTTAGAGGAATAAAGTCAATATCCATCATGCCCAAGTTACACATATGTAAAATAGAAAATTTTTTATTTTGCTTGAATTTATTATTACAGTTGATAAAGAGGGGGGCAAAAGTTTGAAGAATGACAGTTTCCTTAAGAGAGTTTAAAATCACTGCTCCTGTAGCTCTGTTTTAGTTTCATTTATAAATAGTGGAAGTTTATTTTTAGATTACAGACTTGATGAAAGATCTCCTCTGCTACCCTTTTTTGCTGATATATTAGGCAAGTAATTCCAGTAGCAATTAGGAAGCACTAGTGATTTCCCTTTAATTTGCATCATATATGAGTGCACATCAAAAGTTCATGGAAAATTGCATTAAAAGATGTTTAGTTTGACGCAAATTCTGAAATCCATGCATAGTTTTTCATAATTGGCATTTTTTCATAATTTTCATAATATGAATTTTTTTGAGGAGCTTTTACATTTTTCCAGAATGATTACTGGTTTTTATATTGAATTTTCATATCTGTATGAAGGAAGCAAACTATATTATTTTCTTATAAGATCTCTGTCTTTTTTTTGTTGCTGTTGTTACGATTTGTTTGTTGGGGCTGGTGTTGTGGTGCAGTGGGTTAAGTGGCCTTCTACCGTCATCGGATATGGGTGCTGGTTCTAGTTCTGGCTGCTCCACTTCCAATTCAGCTCTGTGCTATTGTGTCTGGGAAAGCAGCAGAGGATGGCCCAAGTGTTTGGACCCCTGTACCCATGTGGAAGACCTGGAAGAAGCTCTGGGTTCCTGGCGTTGGCCTCATCCAGACCTGGCCATTGTAGCCATTTGGGAAGTGAACCAATGGATCAATTATGTGTATTTCTCTCTCTCAGTAATTCTGACTTATAAGTAAATAAGTCTTTAATTAAAAAAAAAAGATTTATGTATTTGAAAGGCAGAGTTAGAGAAAGGAAGAGAGAAAGGCAGAGTTAGAAAGAGGGAGAGAGAGAGATTGAGATCTTCCATTTGCTGATTTACTTCCCAAATTGCTATGAAGGCCAGGGCTGGGCCAGGAAAGCCTTGGCCAGGAGCTTCTTCTGGGTCTCAAGTACTTGGACTATCTTCCACTGCTTTCCTAGGCACATTAGCAGGGAGCTGGATAAGAAGAGGAGCAGCCAGGGCATGAACCAGCGCCCCTATGGGATGGCAGTGTCCCAGGCAGCGGCTTCATCCACTATACCACAACAGCCGCCCCAGAACTCTTTTTATTTTGAATTTTTTTGAAGATCTTTTGAAGTTAGGATTTCAGCATTTTTCTATACATATTTTGAAACTAGAAAGTCTGATAAAACTGAGTAGATATTTGTATAAATGGAACAGAAATTTGCTTAGCTCCTTAAAAAAAGCTGCAGGGGAAAAATCTTCCACAAAAGTTTTGAAAGACAGAAGAAAAAATATTTTTAGTCATATTTACTTCTATGATACTTGGGGATTTGGTTGGTTAGGGACAGTTCCTATAGATGTTAGTATAAAATACCTTTGAAATGGAAAATATTTATTTGTTTTAAATAACAACTATAAGATAACCCAACTTTATTAATGAAGAAACTGACGCTTTGAGAGGTGGTAATTAATTCTGTGAGATCTCTGTTTATTTTGCTTCAGATCTCATGCATTTAACTTTATGTCACATTTTTATAGCACTTTTTGCCTTTTTTTTAAAGTTCTTAATGCACTAATATTGTATAGGTTGTATCCATTTATTGTTTTAGATATGGCAGTCATTTGAATTATGCTTCAGTATATGAACTTTAGAAACAATGAAACATGATATGTTCTTTTAAGTATTGCCAGATAAATATTTAACTTTGTGAGATTTTGGTTTCTTGAGAAAACTCTTTATCTTGGTGTTGAATTGATTAAATCTTTTCTAAATGAAATTTTGTTTTTTGAATCTTTTGATTTCTTTTGTAAAATCAGCTTTTGCTTTTAGTTACATCCTTTCCAAACCATTCTCATTGTCAAGAGAGAAAACTGTAATAAATTATCCCAAAGCAAATCTTGCTATACTGCTCTATTCTTTTCTTCCCAAAAACCTTCAGCCTATTATTACTTGAATTTAGCTCAAAATGCTCAGCATAGCTTGTGAGGCACTCTGTAGTCTGCTCTGCACCTTCTCAGTCTCTTCTCTTGACATTTGCTCTTTTGTGCTCTGTGTGTTAGTCATGCCTAACTTTATACTGCTTGAATGCTGTGCTGTTTTCAGCCTAGGCCATTGCACATGCTGTTTCTCATCCTGAAATATGCTTACCTTATCACCATTCTTTGGCTGTTCATTTTTCCAGTTTTGTTTTAAATGTCAGTTACTCAGAGAAGTCTACCCAGACTCCTTGATTTATACCCCTGTCATCCCCTCCTGCCTCTGCTGTAAATGTTTAGAACCCTTTGCTATATATTTCAAGATTTCCCTATACCTTCTAATTGATAATAGTTATCATTGTTGTAAGTCCTTGTTTCATGTCTTTCTCCCTTGCTTGACTGCAATCTCCATGAGGGGGTAAGTACCTGTCTTTTCTTTTTCCCTGTTATACCCCCTAGCCCATAGTTAGTTGACTCAAAACTGAATGATTAAAATGTTTGACATGAAACTGCTAACTTAAAAATATTTAAAAATGTTTTTGAGTTAAAATAAGTGTAAAAACTTTGAAAAATATTTAAAACAAAACTTTGTACCGTTACAGTGTTTTCTGTTTGAAATTGTTTTAGACCAGTTTCCAGGAAAGAAAAGAAGTGGGCAAATAAATAATATTTTTTACTAATTTTAGTATCTGCCCATTTTTAATGCTTATAAACTTGGTTCATGCAATTTTTTTGCTTAACTCTTGGAATCATTATCTGGTCACTTTCTCTTCTTTCAGTTTTTGGAGTATTTTTACACATTATTCACCTTTATGGTATTTGCTTAGAAACACGTGTTTTAAACAGGAGGCATAACTAAACACCAAAATTGAATAAGTAAAGATTCAGTGAATAAGTACTGCACATAGTAATTATTTTAGTTACGGTACTAAAATGAGGAGAGAAATGCTGATAAAAGCTGTGTGATATTTCTCTTTACTCTCTTTTCCCTGTTTATCTCCTGCCCCTCACACTTTTTTTTTTGTGTGTGGACAAAAAGTTGATTACAGGGTTATCCTTCTTAGGTTATAGCCCCTTCTCATTTTAGCTGAAGTTAGTGATATTGTTCATTATAGTTACCATTACTGTGATTTGTTGGTCTTGTTCATGTGCCCCATGTATACTGTTGCAGGATGGTATAGAGACCAGCTAATGCTATAGAAATAAACCAACTTGTGTTGAATTATTTCCAGATTATCCTGGGAAATTACCTAGTTATCCCATAATTATCTAATTATGAATATTTCATTGTCATTTCCTGCAAATATCTATATTAGTAACTTCAGAAGAATTATCATTGCAATCCTTTCCAGTGTGGCTCTACAGTGACTTAAATGTTCCTCATCGTACGGGTCCCTCTTAAATAGTAAAAAATGGAAACTAAACTATCTTTGATATGTTTTTCTTTTACTTTAAAACTTGAATAGGAAGGAAATTTGATGGCCTGTTTTATTCTTAGGACTTTTGAATCAGAGCTTTATTTATTTTGAAGAGAGAGAGTGATCCTCCATCTGCTGGTTCACTCCACAGATGGCCGCAGTGGCCAGTGCTGGGCCAGGTCAAAGCTAGGAGCAGGAGCTTCATCTGGGTCTCCTGCGTGGTTGGTAGGGACTCAAACACTTGTGCCATCTTCTGCTGCTTTTCTCAGGCCTTGGCCAGGAAGCTGGATTTGAAGTGGAACAGCCAGCATCACAGGCAGCGGTTTTACTAGCTATACCACAACACTGGCCAGTGAAATTTTTTTTTAGCAGTAAATCAGTTTTCAACCAACTGTCAGATAAGAAATATTTGTTCTTGGTAGTATAATACACGTTCCTATACTTTAATATATTGTTTTTAGTTTTTTTTTATAATGAATTAAATTTTACTTGTTTATCCTTTTATCAGTCTTTGAATATAACAGTATTTTAAGATATTTTATACTGTTTTTTAAGGTTTATTTATTTATTTGAAAGTCAGAGTTCCACAGAATGAGGAGAGGCAGAGAGAGTGAGAGAGAGAGGTGTTCCACCTGATGGTTCACTCCCCAAATAGCCACAGTGGCTGGGCTGATCCGGAGCCAGGAACTTCCTCCAGGTCTCCCACATGGGTGCCTGAGCCCACAGACTTGGGCCGTCGTCTACTGCTTTCCCAGGCCATAGCAGAGAGCTGGATTGGAAGTGGAGCAGCTGGGTCTCGATCCGGAGCCCTTATGGGATACTGGTGATTCAGGCCAGGGCGTTGACTGCTGCACCACAGTGCTGGCCCCTGTACTCTCCCTAAATCTGTTTTGGGTTCTTGAGGTAGATTGACAAATTTAATTAAAACATTAATTATATTGAATATATGCTCAATGGAAAAAGCTTGAAAAACATAACAGCTCACAAATCAGTCTCATTGTTTTTGTAGTATTTTTCTGCATTTTCAGCACATAGTAGTTAATAATATACTACTTGGTACTAGACTGAGTCAAATCTGGTCTTCACCTCTGCACAAGTTACGTTTAGCCCTTCAGTTTGCTAACTGATAAATCTTTATTGGGGATCATAATCGTACTCATTTCACAGGATGGTTAATGGTTAAATAAGAATATATGTAAAGTGGGGCTGGTGTTATGGCATAACAGTAAAAAAGCCACTACCTGTGATACTTGCATCCCATATGTGCCTGTTTATGTCGCTGCTGCTCCGCTTCTGATCCAGCTCCCTGAAATGGCCTGGGAAGAGCTGCAGAAGATGGTCCAAGTGTTTGGGCCCCTGCCACTCTCATGGGACCCCTGGAAAAGTTCCTGGCTCCTGGCTTCAACCTCACTCAGTCCTGACCATTGTGACCATCTGGGGAGTGAATCATTGGATGGAAGATATCTCTCTCTATAACTCTAACTTTCAAATATTTAAATAACTCTTAGAACTATAGAATATATGTAAAGTGCTTTGAATTGTGTCTGGCATGTAGTAAAGCACTTAGTAAATATTAGCCATTATTTTCCAAACCTGCTACAGATAATAAGGTTCTGTAGCCTTTACCACTACATTGTGTATTGTATTGTATTTTCATAGTTAGCCATATTATTAATTCTGGCATATAATGTCATCAGATTCTTGAAGTCCACCTGGTAAGAACCTTTGTGTAGCTCCAAGCCATGATGTTTTCCTTCTTTTTTAATAACATTTTCTCAAGGTATTTATTGCTTGAATTTAGTATAATCTCTCTGTTAGTGAATTATAATTAGCTATTTTTTTTGTGATCCACAGTCATAGCTCTTTTTTCATTTGACTTATGGTTCTCTAAAATGAGTAACATTTTATGTCATTTTTTGCCTTATTAAATACTTCACACCATACAGTACAATTACCTAGATTGGTTTTGGTGATTTCAAAATTTCTTACATAGTCTACTATTTGTATTTGTGATGAATTTGGATGGTTACATCTTAAAACTTGTTCCTTGGAGGAATGTATCATTATTTGTTGGGAAATGTAATTATTACCTAAAATCGACATGGCACATATAAGTGGTAAATCAGTTTGGAATTTATTTTCATGTATACTTACAGTTATCAGTTTCTGCAGTTCACTGAAGTTTGAGTTCATAGATTTCTAAACTCTTGTTTTATAGAAATGAGTTTAATTTTTTTAAAATTTATTATTTGAAAGTCATAGTTACATATAAATAGAGAGAGACAGAGATCTTCCATCTGCTGGTTCACTCCCCAAATGGCTGCAATGGCTGGTGCTTGGCCTTGCTTAAGCCAGGAGCCAGGAGCTTCTTCAGGGTATCTCATGTTAGTGCAGGAGCCCAAGCACTTGGGCTGTACTCCACTGACTTCCCAGATACTTTGGCGGTGACCTGGGTTGGAAGTAGAATAGCCTGGGACATGAAACAGCAACCATATGGAATGCAACATTTCAGGCAGTGGCTTAACCCTCTTGTACCACAACACTGACCTCTAATTAGTCTTATATTAGAAAGCCTTTATTAAAACAGATTGTGGGGTCTGGCGCTTTGGCGTAGTGGATAAAGCTGCCGCCTGCAGTGCTGGAATCCCATATGGATGCCAGTTTGTGTCTTGGCTGCTCCATTTCCTATCTAGCTCTCTGCTGTGGTCTGGGAAAGCAGTGGAAGATGTCCTAAGTCCTTGGACTCCTGCACCTGCGTGGGAGACCTGGAAGAAGCTCCTGGCTCCTGGCTTGGGATGGCACAGCTCTGGCTGTTGTGGCCAACTGTGGAGTGAACCATCGGATGGAAGACCTCTCTAACTTTCTCTCTCTCTCTTTCTACCGTTCCTTCTCTCTGTGTAACTCTGACTTTCAAGTAAATTAATAAATCTTTAAAAAAAAAACATTGTGGAAATTTAAATGAAATATATGCCCTGATTTATCCATAATTCATTCTTTTGTATTTTAATTTAGGAACAGTTTCTTTTGTTATTAATTATAAAATATAATTACTTGTACATTTTATTTACACAAAACCTGGAATCCTTCCTTCCAATTGTTTTTCTTTAATCAGGGTTGTAATTAGTCAAAACAAGGGTAAAAATGAATTTAAGAAAAATTAATTAAAGTAACCTTCTGGTAAAATTATGAGAGAATAAAATTAAATTTATAATAATTTTGCTTATTTTTACTTTTCAATGATTGAAAATTAGTTGATAGAGAAGAATAAGACACTTTCTAGTGGATACCTTGTAAAGTAGAATACCAAAATAAATATTAAAACATTAACTAGAAAAATTAAAATTCTGGTATTGGCATATAAGTAAACAATTCAGTGGCCTAGCGCAGAAATAGAAGATAATAGAATCACATTTTTTAAAATATTATTTATTTATTTGAGAGGTAGAGTTAGAAGCAGAGGCAGAGACAGAAAGGAAGGTCTTCAACTGCTCGTTCACTCCCCAAATGGCCACACTGGTTGGAGCTGGGCTGATCTGAAACTAGAGACTGGAGCTTCTCCCAGATCTCCTCAGATTCCTTCCTAACCACATTAGCAGGGAGCTGGATTAGAAATGGAGTAGGCGGGACTCGAACCATTGGCCAAATGCAATGCTGGCACCACAGGTGGAGGCTTAGCCCACCACTCCTCTAGTGGCCTCTAGAATCACAATTTAATAGAAAAGACAGGATTAGTAAACGGAAAGCTCGGAACAAGTAATTGACTATTTAGGAAGAAAAGTATCTTTAGAGATTCATGAATAATATATGTTAAAATTGCACATGCATATTAAAAGTTAACCAAGAATTTTTAACCACGAAGAACTAAAAGAAAATGTCAGTGGCTTGCTTGCTTATTTATTTATTTATTTTTGACAGGCAGAGTGGACAGTGAGAGAGAGAGAGAGAGAGAAAGGTCTTCCTTTGCCGTTGGTTCACCCTCCAACTGGCTTATTTATTGTACTGTTGACTGAGTAGGACTCTTCATACTGAAGCAGTAGAGAAAAATCAGAAAGGCAAAATATTTATTGATCAAATCATGTAAAAATTATGACAATTAGGATGTCAAAGAACAATATAATATGAAAGCCAAGCGTATTTTATTAGAGATGTTTATGTCTGGTTTTCTCTGGAAGAATTTAAGTTTAGGAAGTCTACAGTGTTACATTTGAAGTCTGTCATGCCTAAAGACTATCTCTTACTAAGAAATGGAGAATGGCTGTTAAAATACTGTTTGTGAGTAAACTTTTGAAAATTTTTAAGTGATTTCTTTTGATTTGCAAATTTTTTCTTCTTTGATTGATGTTTTCATTTTCTGAGTTGAGTATCTATTATTATTGTAATTAGAGGATAGATCGAGTCTTATTAAGAAGGTATGAACCAAGAAATGACTACTAGAGGGGTTTGATTTATCATTCTAGTACTTGGGGAAGAAATGGGTAAGACCCCACCAAGCTAGATAAGTATGTGGTTGTGTCTGATATTTAAGAAATCATTGGCCCTTTGTTTATCCCTAGTAATTAGTTCTGCAGATTTCTGTACAGGGGCTTTGTTTCAAAGACTATTGTGAGAAATTTGCTACAGATGACAATTTTCACTATTTTACTTTTTACTTCAGACTTTAAAGGGACTGGTATTTCAAATGGGTAACACTTTCTAGAATTTTTACTACATTTACTAGTCTATTTTCAGAAAATTGAGTAAATGTATTTACTTTTGTTTTTTCCCCATGTTAAATGCATTTAGCAAGGCAGTTGAAGTACTCTTTGGAGATATTTTGTACCTCTTAATTTGTCATGTAAAGAAATCCACTTTTTTATTCCTAAAATGAATTGGTTTATACTTGCATAATATATATAATTCCTCTAATTTGTATTAGTCATCTAATAAGTACAGCCACCATTGTTGACTCTTAGGTTAAAGAACAAAACAGACAACAAAGTCCTGCTCATATGAAATTTGCTGTGTTAATAAGAGGTGACAGGAAATAAGCAGTGAACATAATTAGCAAATAAATGAGTGTTATCATGATAAGTGGTAGACTAAGAACAAATGTAGAAATACATAAAGGGGATTGGCAGTTACAGGGGGTGACAGTGGATGGGTTGCTTTTTTTAATAAGCTGATCAGTTTAGGCCTCATTCAGAAAGTAACAGACATCTGAGAAAAAATTTTAAAGTACAGGGAATTAGCCATAAACAACGGGAGCATTCTAAGCAGAGGAAACAGTCAACTCAAAAGCCCTAAGTTAGGAGCATTTCTGATGTCCCTGAAGGATGGAGAAGTTAGTGGTAAGGCCAGAGAAGAGAAGTAATAGGTGACCGATTTACGCAGGAGTATGGTAGTCTGTTATGTAAAGAAGTTGATGTTACAGTTTTGAGCAGAGGATGTGTTTGAAATTTACCAGTCTTCCTTGAGGAAGTGACACTTGAACTGGCCCTGGAGAATAAGAAAGAATTTGCCAAACAAAAAAAGATCTTAGTTTGCTTTGGTAATCTTTAAGAATAATTCTGATCACCATACTTAGCAAAATAAATGCACTTTAAAGCCCAAGTCATATATGCTACTTGGCTTGAGATTAAAACTAATTATTTTACATAAAGAACTTATTGCTTTGTATCATTTTAGTCTGTTCAACCATTTTAAAAGTTGATATTTTAATTTAGTAAAATATAAGAAATTCCTGTATTGCAGGAAACATTTTTTAATTAGAAATCCAGTCTGTTATTAATTTCTTTAAATTGAATAATTGCCATTTGCCTTTCTGACATAAAACTATATATTACATTGAAATCTTGTGTATCTTAAGATTCATTTATGTTTATTTTTTATTTATAAGATCACATAATTGTGAAAAATAGAACAGAACTTCTGTCCTTGGTATTTAAGATTTCGTAAGGGGAAGACAGATACTATGTTAGTGGTATAATAAAAGGAAATGTGAATTCTAATATGAGCTTTTGACATCCTACTACCCTTGGTAAGAATTATCTACCTGTTTGGTCAGGAGCCTCCTCAAATTCATCTTCCTCACCTTCTGTGTGTATCACCTTCTGACCCATACTTATATTTTTTCGTCTGACACCTGTGGTTAAAAGTTTGAACTCCAGTTTATCACCAGGGCACTCTACGTATTGTTCTGACTGTTGTACTTTTAGAGCTGTTAGAATGATTGTGAATTGGCTGAGAGTAAGTAATCTTCTAGGTACCTCCCTTTAACATGCAGCCATAGTATAGATAGTAGTTAATTTCTAGCTATTATGAAGAATATCATGGAATGTAGTTTTAACTATAAATGTATTTCACTTACTGTGTTTCTGGAAAGTCTTATGACAAGTTGACTCTAAAGTAATTTTCTAAAAGCGACAAATCTTTTTCATTTGACTCCCAGAATGAAAAATAAAGATTTAATTCCAGTGTAGGTCAGAGTCAGTAAAGACTATGTTTGAGGCAACAGTAACATTTTCTCTTGGAAGTCTTTTTGCTTAGAAGATACTTTATCAGCTCAGATTTTTAAATGATTTTTATAATGAATTCATCAAAAAATTCTGACATATATAATAGTGTTTGATCATCATTAAGAAGTAATTTTGATATTTTAGTGTAATTATATTTTCATATCTAAATTTCATAAAATTTGACATTTTGAGAATTTTGTAGATTTTGGATAGAGGGTATTAAAGTGTTTCTTGGTAACAGTATTAGTTTTTTGTGTCAATATCATTAATTATTTTCTTACAGACACAACAGGTGAGTCTGAGATGTTAGTGGTCCTTGATGTTTAGACAAGATGATTTGAGTTCTCATTTAGCAGGACAATTGATGTCTGTGATTTTGTGCGATTCTTGGACTAAATCATTTTGGAATCAAAGCACTGGGAGATAATCTTTCACCAAGCTGTTTTTGGGTTAAGAAAAATGTTTCGGAACCTAAACTGTGGTAGAAACAGAATCTCTATTAAATTATTGTATAATCAGCTTAAGCCTAATATACTAACTCAAAACTGCCAAACTTTGAGACATTATCAGATGTTTGGATGGATTGTTGCATAGAATTTATATGCTAATAGCGAGAGAAATACTCAAAACAATAATAAATTATAAATTATTTACAAACAATTATATAATTGACAAATTATTACATAATAAAATAATAAATAAATATACAAATTATATTTGTATATAATATACTATAAATATGCTTCTAAATTATTTATATTTTAATTATATTTATAAATGATGTATTATAAATTATATGTTATAATTTATATTATAATTTATAATATATATTATAAATTACACATATTATAAATTATGAATAAATAAATTATAAACAAATAATAATAAAGTAATGCTATGATAAAAATATAAGCATAATATAATTTTCATTACAGTATTATTGCTTTATAACATGTAAAGCATCCAGCTTTATAACTACCCAAGCTGCTTCATTGACTTCTGTTGGGGTTGGATTTGCAAAATCGTGTGAGCTGTGGAAAAAATTAATACCTGAGAGATGCACATTTTACCAGTTTTAGAGAATGATTGCTAAACTTTGACTTGGTGTTAAATGGTATTTAGTATGTATATTTAATTTTCTCTGGAACAAAATTTACATAAGAAGCTGTGGTGCTCAAGGATTCAATATAGGTGCCATTCACAGAAAAAAAAAAACCCTTATATTCAAAGATTATCTATAGATTTATAATGTGCCTCCAGATCAGTCAACATATATTTATTGAGCATCTCCTTTGTCCATAAGTCTCAGTGTAGAAAATACAGCAGTAATTTAGATAAAAGAGAACATTTTAGGCTGGAGTAGGCAAATCTAGCTTTAGGGCAGAAGATAAACTTAAGTCAGATTTTGAAGGATGGTTAGAATGAATGAGTTGGATTCTAGAGAAGGAATCATTATGCAGATGTTTGGCAGGATTCCCAGTTTAATTTTTACCTTTTAATAGTGCTAATGACTTACTCCTCTGTCTTCACTTGTTGCAAAGGTTCTTTTTTGAAAATCATTTTTCATGTCATATTTAGAACTTTTGAGTACTGCTGGTTGATGAAAAGTAAAAATCATTAGATTCCAGTTTTTACTGTTTATCTAAGAATATCTCCTAGGGGCTTTTGAAGATATAATATTTAAAATGCTTTTTGTTTTTAAATACTTTAGTCAGAAAGTAAAGAAGTCTGGGTTTTAATACTAGTTTTATGCCTTACATTGTGACTTTGGATAAGTCATTTAACTGCATTTTTTTAATTAACTGTTTTTATACATATTTATTAAAATGTATTTGTAATTTATTAAAATAAGCATGATGGTACCAGACTTATTTCAGGAGAAATATTTTTATTGACTGTTTTGAAGACAACCGGGAGCCATATGTATTAGCATCTTTATTTTTACCAACATATGGCAGATTAAAATACGTGAATTCTTAAAAGGTATAAATTGATAATATTAATTTTTTGGGTTATATTTATTTCCCCCTTTTTCTTGGTAGCGGATACTCTGTTTTCAAGGAAGCTGAATGGGAAATACAGACTAGAGCGACTTGTCCCAACTGCAGTGTATCAGCACATGAAAATGCACAAACGAATTCTTGGACATTTATCTTCTGTGTACTGTGTAACTTTTGATCGAACTGGCAGACGTATATTTACAGTAAGTAATTGCAAAGTATCATCTTCACATGAAATTGAAGAAACATTGCTCACAGATGATTTTAAAATAAAAATTTTGTTTTTAATGGGAAATTTGAAAATTCATTTAATTTAACTTAGCATAACAAAAATTTTACTCAAATTTAGACTTACTCCAATTTTGGAAAACTGCTGAAAGATGTGATGTCGAAATACAGTCACAGGTAAATAGGGATACTCACAAAGTTTGGAAAATGGGATTACAAGATATATTTATTTTGGTGTGAAAAATGTTGAAATTGATGCTTTTAAGAGAGGTCTCCAGAAAGTTCATGAAAATGTGTATTATGAAGAAAGAATGGGGATTTCAACATTTTTTGCCCTAAAATAAACTTAACCTTTTCCATGAACTTTTTGAGGTATCTTCTTATTTTGGCCCTGCATCATGAATAAATGTACTTCTCAACATATTATCGATTTTGGAATTTGACATTTTACAAAATGTCATACAGTAATTTTAATTGTAAACCAAGGGCATTTCTTGAGTTAAGCTAATTGTAGAAGATTATTAAATGAACCTTTTAGTATTATCCTTAGAAACCCACTTACCAGCCTGTGGGAACTTTCCCTTAAGATTGTAACAGAAAAAAACATGGAACAAAAGATATTTAGTACTCTGCTTCTCACATTTGTCCTGGCCTGGTCCAGCCCTGGGTGTTAGAACATTTGAGGATGAATCAATGGATAGAGGATCGATCTCTGTCTTTCAAATAAACAAATGGAAAAACAAATAAGTATTAAGTATTTGGTTGTTATACTTCATGTGACATTGTCTATGTTTTGATGTGAATTATATAATAATTTAGAGTTTTGTGAGGGGGCATACAGTGAGATAATATGCTTGTTGGTATGTCATGAATTTAGTACAATGGTTGGTATAAAGTTGGTAAAACACTTTGAACCAGGAATTAGCAGACTCTCTAACTCACCACCTAATCATATAAATCAAATTTTATTGAAACAGGCATATTCAGTGTTTATATTGTCTATGGTTGCTTTCCCACTATAGCCACAGAGTAGAATAGTTACGACAGAGACCTTATGGCTTTGCAAAAGCCTAAAATATTTATTACCTCGCTTTGTACATAAAAATTTGCAGTCCTTTTCTAGGCATTTAATTCCTACTTCTAAGGGCATTTGTCTTGGGAAACAAGAATGCTATATGAAGAGGAAGCTGTTTTCTGATTGTTTCCTTTAGTTGAAGATATATGAAAAAAGCAAAGTAGTCCTGTGGTGTGTAAAAGATGTTTGTTCTTTAAGTATTGATAGAATTCGCTAATTATGCCTGTCTCATCTGTAATTATTTTACTTTTACTGGTGATTTTCTGTTACCTACAACAAAATGCTTCCTAATAAGAAATACAGAGAAGAGAGCACAGTTTGTCTAAAATTTCCTTGTACTTTTATGATTATCACCTCAAATGAAGTGTGTGTATGAGGGGGCTTCAAAAAAGTTCATGGAAAATGGAATTAAAAGATAATGTGCATTTTCCATAAACATAAAGATTATTTTATGTATTTGTAAAGCAGAGAGGGAGAGAAGGGGGAGAGAGAGAGATAGAGCACCCATTAGCTGGTTCACTTCCCAGTGCCCACAATGGTCTGGGAAGGGACAAGCTGAAGTCAGGAGCCAGAATGGGTCCAACCAATCTTCCTCTTTTATGTATTTGGTATTTTAATCTTGTAGATTTATTTCTAAGGAACTGGTATATGTGTGTGTGTGTGTGTGTATTATATATATATATATTTTTTTTTTATATATATATTTCCAGCTATATAGATATATAGTTGGAAACTTTTCCCAAGGGATTCTTTTGAGTCCTTTAAAATAGGCGCAGCTAGAGGCAGTATGATATTATGGTTAAGATATTCAGCTTTGGCATCACAGAGCCAAAAATCACAGGTGTACCACTTCTTATTAGTGTATCTTGGCATTTCTTTCATCTCTAATTTTATTATCTTAAAAATAAGGGGGAGAGGAGAATAGATAAGATTAGTACTGACCCCACTGTATTTGTTGTGGACTTACATGATAGAATGCATATAATTAGTACTGAACAGTGTATACAGTAACAGTCATTAAGTTTTATTTGGTGCTGCTGTAATTTTATAGACATATTTAAGTAAATCTTGCCTGTTTTATTTTTTATTCCACTAAAATCTTATTCTGTAAATGCCATATGAGATTTAGAAGCAAATCATTGTAATTAAATAGTGAAATCCTATTTAATGAAAACTTGTATTTCATAGTATAATATTTTAGTAATTTGGATATTCCCAATTGAGTAATAAGAAAAAACTAAAGGAGGGAGTTAGCATAATTACCAGGTCACATTTTACCCTGGATCTCTTAGTCTTTTAACTTTTCTTGCTTGGTTTCCGAATCACTATCTCAGAGTTAATAAATTCTCTGGACTAAGGCACTCACAGTACGAGAGTCTGTTCATTGAATTTCCTCTAAGAAGCAAAGATTTCCTCTCTCTTCTTGGAAATGTAAAATGTGTCTCTCTTCCATTGAAATTAAAACAAAGGAGTGATATAAATAAGGAATAATTAAGCTATTAGTTTAGGCATTCTTTTAACAAATTTCAAAGTCTTTTACAACCCATTAGTATTCCAAGCAGTTGGGATATAAAGACTTAGTGCTTGGCCTTTGGAGAGTTCTCAGATGGTAAAGAGACAGAATTGACACAATGTAGTAAGAACCTGTATGGAGTATGCACAATCCCAGGAGATGGTAGGGAAATTTACTGGAGAAGTAAATATTTCAGACCTAGAGGAAGGCCTTTCAAATTTTGGGAGAATGAATTGTGGCTTATTGCTTACAACATACATGTAACACAGAAGTATGGATGATAATTAAGCAAGTTGATGGGGAACAAAATCAAGATCCTTTTATGACGTGCTAAAGAGTAGATTTCTTTCCTGAAGTCAGTGAAAAGCGCAAATGGTGGATTTAGATGGAAGAGTGAGTAGAATTTCTCTTTAATCATTCTTTTGACGTTGTTGTGGAGGATAGACTGAAATGAAGTATTTTACACAAAGACATTCGTGGAAGAGTTCTGACAGCAATTGAAGAGATCATCAGGGCTTGAACAAAGTCAGAGTGGAAGTATAGATGAAATTAACAGATTTAAAATAGAGTTCTGGGCTGGTGCCATTGCTCACTAGGCTAATTCTCTGCCTTGTGGCGCCGGCACAGCAGGTTCTAGTCCCGGTCGGGGCGCCGGATTCTGTCCTGGTTGCCCCTCTTCCAGGCCAGCTCTCTGCTGTGGCCTGGGAGTGCAGTGGAGGATGACCCAAGTGCTTGGGTCCTGCACCCCATGGGAGACCAGGAGAAGCACCTGGCTCCTGCCATCGGATCAGCGCGGTGAGCCTGCTGCAGCGGCCATTAGAGGGTGAACCAACAGCAAAGGAAGACCTTTCTCTCTGTCTGTCTCTCTCACTGTCCACTCTGCCTGTCAAAAAAAAAAAAAAAAAAAAAGATTTCTGGAGGGGCATTTAGCCTAGAGGTTAAGATGCCCACCTTCCTGTCAGAGTGCTTGAGTTTGATTCTTGGCTCTGGCTCCTGACTCCATAATCCTGTAAGTACAGAGGCTGGGAGACAGTGTTGTGGCTCAGGTAATTAATTGGATTCTGACTACCCAATGGGATACCTTAATTGTATTCCCAGCTTCTGGTTCTCATACCAGCCTTAGTCATTGTGGGCATTTGGGGAATGTACCAGTAGGTAGGAGCTCTGTCTCTCCTCCCTCTCAAATAAATAATCTCTAAATAAATAAATAAATGAAAATAAGTTATCTGGGATTTGAGAGACTTATTTCTATGAGAGGACTTTTAAAAAGTTTATGGAAAAGTTAAAAAGTTCTGTTTTGGTACAAAAAGTTTTTAAATCTATTCTTTTGTTTGTTTGTTTG
>JADBBT010000113.1:74048-148188 GCA_015711505.1 Sylvilagus bachmani
TTTACTTAATATATACTAAACTGATCTTCTGTATATAAAGAGAATTGAAAATGAATCTTGATGTGAATGCAAGGGGAGAGGGAGTGGGAAAGGGGAGGGTTGTGGGTGGGAGGGAACTTATGGGGGGGAAGCCATTGTAATCTATAAACTGTATTTTGGAAATTTATATTCTTTAAATAAAAGCGTTATAAAAAAAAAACAAACAAACAAACAAAAGAATAGATTTAAAAACTTTTTGTACCAAAACAGAACTTTTTAACTTTTCCATAAACTTTTTAAAAGTCCTCTCATAGAAATAAGTCTCTCAAATCCCAGATAACTTATTTTCATTTATTTATTTATTTAGAGATTATTTATTTGAGAGGGAGGAGAGACAGAGCTCCTACCTACTGGTACATTCCCCAAATGCCCACAATGACTAAGGCTGGTATGAGAACCAGAAGCTGGGAATACAATTAAGGTATCCCATTGGGTAGTCAGAATCCAATTAATTACCTGAGCCACAACACTGTCTCCCAGCCTCTGTACTTACAGGATTATGGAGTCAGGAGCCAGAGCCAAGAATCAAACTCAAGCACTCTGACAGGAAGGTGGGCATCTTAACCTCTAGGCTAAATGCCCCTCCAGAAATCTTTTTTTTTTTTTTTTTTTTTGACAGGCAGAGTGGACAGTGAGAGAGACAGACAGAGAGAAAGGTCTTCCTTTGCTGTTGGTTCACCCTCTAATGGCCGCTGCAGCAGGCTCACCGCGCTGATCCGATGGCAGGAGCCAGGTGCTTCTCCTGGTCTCCCATGGGGTGCAGGACCCAAGCACTTGGGTCATCCTCCACTGCACTCCCAGGCCACAGCAGAGAGCTGGCCTGGAAGAGGGGCAACCAGGACAGAATCCGGCGCCCCGACCGGGACTAGAACCTGCTGTGCCGGCGCCACAAGGCAGAGAATTAGCCTAGTGAGCAATGGCACCAGCCCAGAACTCTATTTTAAATCTGTTAATTTCATCTATACTTCCACTCTGACTTTGTTCAAGCCCTGATGATCTCTTCAATTGCTGTCAGAACTCTTCCACGAATGTCTTTGTGTAAAATACTTCATTTCAGTCTATCCTCCACAACAACGTCAAAAGAATGATTAAAGAGAAATTCTACTCACTCTTCCATCTAAATCCACCATTTGCGCTTTTCACTGACTTCAGGAAAGAAATCTACTCTTTAGCACGTCATAAAAGGATCTTGATTTTGTTCCCCATCAACTTGCTTAATTATCATCCATACTTCTGTGTTACATGTATGTTGTAAGCAATAAGCCACAATTCATTCTCCCAAAATTTGAAAGGCCTTCCTCTAGGTCTGAAATATTTACTTCTCCAGTAAATTTCCCTACCATCTCCTGGGATTGTGCATACTCCATACAGGTTCTTACTACATTGTGTCAATTCTGTCTCTTTACCATCTGAGAACTCTCCAAAGGCCAAGCACTAAGTCTTTATATCCCAACTGCTTGGAATACTAATGGGTTGTAAAAGACTTTGAAATTTGTTAAAAGAATGCCTAAACTAATAGCTTAATTATTCCTTATTTATATCACTCCTTTGTTTTAATTTCAATGGAAGAGAGACACATTTTACATTTCCAAGAAGAGAGAGGAAATCTTTGCTTCTTAGAGGAAATTCAATGAACAGACTCTCGTACTGTGAGTGCCTTAGTCCAGAGAATTTATTAACTCTGAGATAGTGATTCGGAAACCAAGCAAGAAAAGTTAAAAGACTAAGAGATCCAGGGTAAAATGTGACCTGGTAATTATGCTAACTCCCTCCTTTAGTTTTTTCTTATTACTCAATTGGGAATATCCAAATTACTAAAATATTATACTATGAAATACAAGTTTTCATTAAATAGGATTTCACTATTTAATTACAATGATTTGCTTCTAAATCTCATATGGCATTTACAGAATAAGATTTTAGTGGAATAAAAAATAAAACAGGCAAGATTTACTTAAATATGTCTATAAAATTACAGCAGCACCAAATAAAACTTAATGACTGTTACTGTATACACTGTTCAGTACTAATTATATGCATTCTATCATGTAAGTCCACAACAAATACAGTGGGGTCAGTACTAATCTTATCTATTCTCCTCTCCCCCTTATTTTTAAGATAATAAAATTAGAGATGAAAGAAATGCCAAGATACACTAATAAGAAGTGGTACACCTGTGATTTTTGGCTCTGTGATGCCAAAGCTGAATATCTTAACCATAATATCATACTGCCTCTAGCTGCGCCTATTTTAAAGGACTCAAAAGAATCCCTTGGGAAAAGTTTCCAACTATATATCTATATAGCTGGAAATATATATATAAAAAAAAAATATATATATATATAATACACACACACACACACACATATACCAGTTCCTTAGAAATAAATCTACAAGATTAAAATACCAAATACATAAAAGAGGAAGATTGGTTGGACCCATTCTGGCTCCTGACTTCAGCTTGTCCCTTCCCAGACCATTGTGGGCACTGGGAAGTGAACCAGCTAATGGGTGCTCTATCTCTCTCTCTCCCCCTTCTCTCCCTCTCTGCTTTACAAATACATAAAATAATCTTTATGTTTATGGAAAATGCACATTATCTTTTAATTCCATTTTCCATGAACTTTTTTGAAGCCCCCTCATACACACACTTCATTTGAGGTGATAATCATAAAAGTACAAGGAAATTTTAGACAAACTGTGCTCTCTTCTCTGTATTTCTTATTAGGAAGCATTTTGTTGTAGGTAACAGAAAATCACCAGTAAAAGTAAAATAATTACAGATGAGACAGGCATAATTAGCGAATTCTATCAATACTTAAAGAACAAACATCTTTTACACACCACAGGACTACTTTGCTTTTTTCATATATCTTCAACTAAAGGAAACAATCAGAAAACAGCTTCCTCTTCATATAGCATTCTTGTTTCCCAAGACAAATGCCCTTAGAAGTAGGAATTAAATGCCTAGAAAAGGACTGCAAATTTTTATGTACAAAGCGAGGTAATAAATATTTTAGGCTTTTGCAAAGCCATAAGGTCTCTGTCGTAACTATTCTACTCTGTGGCTATAGTGGGAAAGCAACCATAGACAATATAAACACTGAATATGCCTGTTTCAATAAAATTTGATTTATATGATTAGGTGGTGAGTTAGAGAGTCTGCTAATTCCTGGTTCAAAGTGTTTTACCAACTTTATACCAACCATTGTACTAAATTCATGACATACCAACAAGCATATTATCTCACTGTATGCCCCCTCACAAAACTCTAAATTATTATATAATTCACATCAAAACATAGACAATGTCACATGAAGTATAACAACCAAATACTTAATACTTATTTGTTTTTCCATTTGTTTATTTGAAAGACAGAGATCGATCCTCTATCCATTGATTCATCCTCAAATGTTCTAACACCCAGGGCTGGACCAGGCCAGGACAAATGTGAGAAGCAGAGTACTAAATATCTTTTGTTCCATGTTTTTTTCTGTTACAATCTTAAGGGAAAGTTCCCACAGGCTGGTAAGTGGGTTTCTAAGGATAATACTAAAAGGTTCATTTAATAATCTTCTACAATTAGCTTAACTCAAGAAATGCCCTTGGTTTACAATTAAAATTACTGTATGACATTTTGTAAAATGTCAAATTCCAAAATCGATAATATGTTGAGAAGTACATTTATTCATGATGCAGGGCCAAAATAAGAAGATACCTCAAAAAGTTCATGGAAAAGGTTAAGTTTATTTTAGGGCAAAAAATGTTGAAATCCCCATTCTTTCTTCATAATACACATTTTCATGAACTTTCTGGAGACCTCTCTTAAAAGCATCAATTTCAACATTTTTCACACCAAAATAAATATATCTTGTAATCCCATTTTCCAAACTTTGTGAGTATCCCTATTTACCTGTGACTGTATTTCGACATCACATCTTTCAGCAGTTTTCCAAAATTGGAGTAAGTCTAAATTTGAGTAAAATTTTTGTTATGCTAAGTTAAATTAAATGAATTTTCAAATTTCCCATTAAAAACAAAATTTTTATTTTAAAATCATCTGTGAGCAATGTTTCTTCAATTTCATGTGAAGATGATACTTTGCAATTACTTACTGTAAATATACGTCTGCCAGTTCGATCAAAAGTTACACAGTACACAGAAGATAAATGTCCAAGAATTCGTTTGTGCATTTTCATGTGCTGATACACTGCAGTTGGGACAAGTCGCTCTAGTCTGTATTTCCCATTCAGCTTCCTTGAAAACAGAGTATCCGCTACCAAGAAAAAGGGGGAAATAAATATAACCCAAAAAATTAATATTATCAATTTATACCTTTTAAGAATTCACGTATTTTAATCTGCCATATGTTGGTAAAAATAAAGATGCTAATACATATGGCTCCCGGTTGTCTTCAAAACAGTCAATAAAAATATTTCTCCTGAAATAAGTCTGGTACCATCATGCTTATTTTAATAAATTACAAATACATTTTAATAAATATGTATAAAAACAGTTAATTAAAAAAATGCAGTTAAATGACTTATCCAAAGTCACAATGTAAGGCATAAAACTAGTATTAAAACCCAGACTTCTTTACTTTCTGACTAAAGTATTTAAAAACAAAAAGCATTTTAAATATTATATCTTCAAAAGCCCCTAGGAGATATTCTTAGATAAACAGTAAAAACTGGAATCTAATGATTTTTACTTTTCATCAACCAGCAGTACTCAAAAGTTCTAAATATGACATGAAAAATGATTTTCAAAAAAGAACCTTTGCAACAAGTGAAGACAGAGGAGTAAGTCATTAGCACTATTAAAAGGTAAAAATTAAACTGGGAATCCTGCCAAACATCTGCATAATGATTCCTTCTCTAGAATCCAACTCATTCATTCTAACCATCCTTCAAAATCTGACTTAAGTTTATCTTCTGCCCTAAAGCTAGATTTGCCTACTCCAGCCTAAAATGTTCTCTTTTATCTAAATTACTGCTGTATTTTCTACACTGAGACTTATGGACAAAGGAGATGCTCAATAAATATATGTTGACTGATCTGGAGGCACATTATAAATCTATAGATAATCTTTGAATATAAGGGTTTTTTTTTTTCTGTGAATGGCACCTATATTGAATCCTTGAGCACCACAGCTTCTTATGTAAATTTTGTTCCAGAGAAAATTAAATATACATACTAAATACCATTTAACACCAAGTCAAAGTTTAGCAATCATTCTCTAAAACTGGTAAAATGTGCATCTCTCAGGTATTAATTTTTTCCACAGCTCACACGATTTTGCAAATCCAACCCCAACAGAAGTCAATGAAGCAGCTTGGGTAGTTATAAAGCTGGATGCTTTACATGTTATAAAGCAATAATACTGTAATGAAAATTATATTATGCTTATATTTTTATCATAGCATTACTTTATTATTATTTGTTTATAATTTATTTATTCATAATTTATAATATGTGTAATTTATAATATATATTATAAATTATAATATAAATTATAACATATAATTTATAATACATCATTTATAAATATAATTAAAATATAAATAATTTAGAAGCATATTTATAGTATATTATATACAAATATAATTTGTATATTTATTTATTATTTTATTATGTAATAATTTGTCAATTATATAATTGTTTGTAAATAATTTATAATTTATTATTGTTTTGAGTATTTCTCTCGCTATTAGCATATAAATTCTATGCAACAATCCATCCAAACATCTGATAATGTCTCAAAGTTTGGCAGTTTTGAGTTAGTATATTAGGCTTAAGCTGATTATACAATAATTTAATAGAGATTCTGTTTCTACCACAGTTTAGGTTCCGAAACATTTTTCTTAACCCAAAAACAGCTTGGTGAAAGATTATCTCCCAGTGCTTTGATTCCAAAATGATTTAGTCCAAGAATCGCACAAAATCACAGACATCAATTGTCCTGCTAAATGAGAACTCAAATCATCTTGTCTAAACATCAAGGACCACTAACATCTCAGACTCACCTGTTGTGTCTGTAAGAAAATAATTAATGATATTGACACAAAAAACTAATACTGTTACCAAGAAACACTTTAATACCCTCTATCCAAAATCTACAAAATTCTCAAAATGTCAAATTTTATGAAATTTAGATATGAAAATATAATTACACTAAAATATCAAAATTACTTCTTAATGATGATCAAACACTATTATATATGTCAGAATTTTTTGATGAATTCATTATAAAAATCATTTAAAAATCTGAGCTGATAAAGTATCTTCTAAGCAAAAAGACTTCCAAGAGAAAATGTTACTGTTGCCTCAAACATAGTCTTTACTGACTCTGACCTACACTGGAATTAAATCTTTATTTTTCATTCTGGGAGTCAAATGAAAAAGATTTGTCGCTTTTAGAAAATTACTTTAGAGTCAACTTGTCATAAGACTTTCCAGAAACACAGTAAGTGAAATACATTTATAGTTAAAACTACATTCCATGATATTCTTCATAATAGCTAGAAATTAACTACTATCTATACTATGGCTGCATGTTAAAGGGAGGTACCTAGAAGATTACTTACTCTCAGCCAATTCACAATCATTCTAACAGCTCTAAAAGTACAACAGTCAGAACAATACGTAGAGTGCCCTGGTGATAAACTGGAGTTCAAACTTTTAACCACAGGTGTCAGACGAAAAAATATAAGTATGGGTCAGAAGGTGATACACACAGAAGGTGAGGAAGATGAATTTGAGGAGGCTCCTGACCAAACAGGTAGATAATTCTTACCAAGGGTAGTAGGATGTCAAAAGCTCATATTAGAATTCACATTTCCTTTTATTATACCACTAACATAGTATCTGTCTTCCCCTTACGAAATCTTAAATACCAAGGACAGAAGTTCTGTTCTATTTTTCACAATTATGTGATCTTATAAATAAAAAATAAACATAAATGAATCTTAAGATACACAAGATTTCAATGTAATATATAGTTTTATGTCAGAAAGGCAAATGGCAATTATTCAATTTAAAGAAATTAATAACAGACTGGATTTCTAATTAAAAAATGTTTCCTGCAATACAGGAATTTCTTATATTTTACTAAATTAAAATATCAACTTTTAAAATGGTTGAACAGACTAAAATGATACAAAGCAATAAGTTCTTTATGTAAAATAATTAGTTTTAATCTCAAGCCAAGTAGCATATATGACTTGGGCTTTAAAGTGCATTTATTTTGCTAAGTATGGTGATCAGAATTATTCTTAAAGATTACCAAAGCAAACTAAGATCTTTTTTTGTTTGGCAAATTCTTTCTTATTCTCCAGGGCCAGTTCAAGTGTCACTTCCTCAAGGAAGACTGGTAAATTTCAAACACATCCTCTGCTCAAAACTGTAACATCAACTTCTTTACATAACAGACTACCATACTCCTGCGTAAATCGGTCACCTATTACTTCTCTTCTCTGGCCTTACCACTAACTTCTCCATCCTTCAGGGACATCAGAAATGCTCCTAACTTAGGGCTTTTGAGTTGACTGTTTCCTCTGCTTAGAATGCTCCCGTTGTTTATGGCTAATTCCCTGTACTTTAAAATTTTTTCTCAGATGTCTGTTACTTTCTGAATGAGGCCTAAACTGATCAGCTTATTAAAAAAAGCAACCCATCCACTGTCACCCCCTGTAACTGCCAATCCCCTTTATGTATTTCTACATTTGTTCTTAGTCTACCACTTATCATGATAACACTCATTTATTTGCTAATTATGTTCACTGCTTATTTCCTGTCACCTCTTATTAACACAGCAAATTTCATATGAGCAGGACTTTGTTGTCTGTTTTGTTCTTTAACCTAAGAGTCAACAATGGTGGCTGTACTTATTAGATGACTAATACAAATTAGAGGAATTATATATATTATGCAAGTATAAACCAATTCATTTTAGGAATAAAAAAGTGGATTTCTTTACATGACAAATTAAGAGGTACAAAATATCTCCAAAGAGTACTTCAACTGCCTTGCTAAATGCATTTAACATGGGGAAAAAACAAAAGTAAATACATTTACTCAATTTTCTGAAAATAGACTAGTAAATGTAGTAAAAATTCTAGAAAGTGTTACCCATTTGAAATACCAGTCCCTTTAAAGTCTGAAGTAAAAAGTAAAATAGTGAAAATTGTCATCTGTAGCAAATTTCTCACAATAGTCTTTGAAACAAAGCCCCTGTACAGAAATCTGCAGAACTAATTACTAGGGATAAACAAAGGGCCAATGATTTCTTAAATATCAGACACAACCACATACTTATCTAGCTTGGTGGGGTCTTACCCATTTCTTCCCCAAGTACTAGAATGATAAATCAAACCCCTCTAGTAGTCATTTCTTGGTTCATACCTTCTTAATAAGACTCGATCTATCCTCTAATTACAATAATAATAGATACTCAACTCAGAAAATGAAAACATCAATCAAAGAAGAAAAAATTTGCAAATCAAAAGAAATCACTTAAAAATTTTCAAAAGTTTACTCACAAACAGTATTTTAACAGCCATTCTCCATTTCTTAGTAAGAGATAGTCTTTAGGCATGACAGACTTCAAATGTAACACTGTAGACTTCCTAAACTTAAATTCTTCCAGAGAAAACCAGACATAAACATCTCTAATAAAATACGCTTGGCTTTCATATTATATTGTTCTTTGACATCCTAATTGTCATAATTTTTACATGATTTGATCAATAAATATTTTGCCTTTCTGATTTTTCTCTACTGCTTCAGTATGAAGAGTCCTACTCAGTCAACAGTACAATAAATAAGCCAGTTGGAGGGTGAACCAACGGCAAAGGAAGACCTTTCTCTCTCTCTCTCTCTCTCACTGTCCACTCTGCCTGTCAAAAATAAATAAATAAATAAGCAAGCAAGCCACTGACATTTTCTTTTAGTTCTTCGTGGTTAAAAATTCTTGGTTAACTTTTAATATGCATGTGCAATTTTAACATATATTATTCATGAATCTCTAAAGATACTTTTCTTCCTAAATAGTCAATTACTTGTTCCGAGCTTTCCGTTTACTAATCCTGTCTTTTCTATTAAATTGTGATTCTAGAGGCCACTAGAGGAGTGGTGGGCTAAGCCTCCACCTGTGGTGCCAGCATTGCATTTGGCCAATGGTTCGAGTCCCGCCTACTCCATTTCTAATCCAGCTCCCTGCTAATGTGGTTAGGAAGGAATCTGAGGAGATCTGGGAGAAGCTCCAGTCTCTAGTTTCAGATCAGCCCAGCTCCAACCAGTGTGGCCATTTGGGGAGTGAACGAGCAGTTGAAGACCTTCCTTTCTGTCTCTGCCTCTGCTTCTAACTCTACCTCTCAAATAAATAAATAATATTTTAAAAAATGTGATTCTATTATCTTCTATTTCTGCGCTAGGCCACTGAATTGTTTACTTATATGCCAATACCAGAATTTTAATTTTTCTAGTTAATGTTTTAATATTTATTTTGGTATTCTACTTTACAAGGTATCCACTAGAAAGTGTCTTATTCTTCTCTATCAACTAATTTTCAATCATTGAAAAGTAAAAATAAGCAAAATTATTATAAATTTAATTTTATTCTCTCATAATTTTACCAGAAGGTTACTTTAATTAATTTTTCTTAAATTCATTTTTACCCTTGTTTTGACTAATTACAACCCTGATTAAAGAAAAACAATTGGAAGGAAGGATTCCAGGTTTTGTGTAAATAAAATGTACAAGTAATTATATTTTATAATTAATAACAAAAGAAACTGTTCCTAAATTAAAATACAAAAGAATGAATTATGGATAAATCAGGGCATATATTTCATTTAAATTTCCACAATGTTTTTTTTTTAAAGATTTATTAATTTACTTGAAAGTCAGAGTTACACAGAGAGAAGGAACGGTAGAAAGAGAGAGAGAGAAAGTTAGAGAGGTCTTCCATCCGATGGTTCACTCCACAGTTGGCCACAACAGCCAGAGCTGTGCCATCCCAAGCCAGGAGCCAGGAGCTTCTTCCAGGTCTCCCACGCAGGTGCAGGAGTCCAAGGACTTAGGACATCTTCCACTGCTTTCCCAGACCACAGCAGAGAGCTAGATAGGAAATGGAGCAGCCAAGACACAAACTGGCATCCATATGGGATTCCAGCACTGCAGGCGGCAGCTTTATCCACTACGCCAAAGCGCCAGACCCCACAATCTGTTTTAATAAAGGCTTTCTAATATAAGACTAATTAGAGGTCAGTGTTGTGGTACAAGAGGGTTAAGCCACTGCCTGAAATGTTGCATTCCATATGGTTGCTGTTTCATGTCCCAGGCTATTCTACTTCCAACCCAGGTCACCGCCAAAGTATCTGGGAAGTCAGTGGAGTACAGCCCAAGTGCTTGGGCTCCTGCACTAACATGAGATACCCTGAAGAAGCTCCTGGCTCCTGGCTTAAGCAAGGCCAAGCACCAGCCATTGCAGCCATTTGGGGAGTGAACCAGCAGATGGAAGATCTCTGTCTCTCTCTATTTATATGTAACTATGACTTTCAAATAATAAATTTTAAAAAAATTAAACTCATTTCTATAAAACAAGAGTTTAGAAATCTATGAACTCAAACTTCAGTGAACTGCAGAAACTGATAACTGTAAGTATACATGAAAATAAATTCCAAACTGATTTACCACTTATATGTGCCATGTCGATTTTAGGTAATAATTACATTTCCCAACAAATAATGATACATTCCTCCAAGGAACAAGTTTTAAGATGTAACCATCCAAATTCATCACAAATACAAATAGTAGACTATGTAAGAAATTTTGAAATCACCAAAACCAATCTAGGTAATTGTACTGTATGGTGTGAAGTATTTAATAAGGCAAAAAATGACATAAAATGTTACTCATTTTAGAGAACCATAAGTCAAATGAAAAAAGAGCTATGACTGTGGATCACAAAAAAAATAGCTAATTATAATTCACTAACAGAGAGATTATACTAAATTCAAGCAATAAATACCTTGAGAAAATGTTATTAAAAAAGAAGGAAAACATCATGGCTTGGAGCTACACAAAGGTTCTTACCAGGTGGACTTCAAGAATCTGATGACATTATATGCCAGAATTAATAATATGGCTAACTATGAAAATACAATACAATACACAATGTAGTGGTAAAGGCTACAGAACCTTATTATCTGTAGCAGGTTTGGAAAATAATGGCTAATATTTACTAAGTGCTTTACTACATGCCAGACACAATTCAAAGCACTTTACATATATTCTATAGTTCTAAGAGTTATTTAAATATTTGAAAGTTAGAGTTATAGAGAGAGATATCTTCCATCCAATGATTCACTCCCCAGATGGTCACAATGGTCAGGACTGAGTGAGGTTGAAGCCAGGAGCCAGGAACTTTTCCAGGGGTCCCATGAGAGTGGCAGGGGCCCAAACACTTGGACCATCTTCTGCAGCTCTTCCCAGGCCATTTCAGGGAGCTGGATCAGAAGCGGAGCAGCAGCGACATAAACAGGCACATATGGGATGCAAGTATCACAGGTAGTGGCTTTTTTACTGTTATGCCATAACACCAGCCCCACTTTACATATATTCTTATTTAACCATTAACCATCCTGTGAAATGAGTACGATTATGATCCCCAATAAAGATTTATCAGTTAGCAAACTGAAGGGCTAAACGTAACTTGTGCAGAGGTGAAGACCAGATTTGACTCAGTCTAGTACCAAGTAGTATATTATTAACTACTATGTGCTGAAAATGCAGAAAAATACTACAAAAACAATGAGACTGATTTGTGAGCTGTTATGTTTTTCAAGCTTTTTCCATTGAGCATATATTCAATATAATTAATGTTTTAATTAAATTTGTCAATCTACCTCAAGAACCCAAAACAGATTTAGGGAGAGTACAGGGGCCAGCACTGTGGTGCAGCAGTCAACGCCCTGGCCTGAATCACCAGTATCCCATAAGGGCTCCGGATCGAGACCCAGCTGCTCCACTTCCAATCCAGCTCTCTGCTATGGCCTGGGAAAGCAGTAGACGACGGCCCAAGTCTGTGGGCTCAGGCACCCATGTGGGAGACCTGGAGGAAGTTCCTGGCTCCGGATCAGCCCAGCCACTGTGGCTATTTGGGGAGTGAACCATCAGGTGGAACACCTCTCTCTCTCACTCTCTCTGCCTCTCCTCATTCTGTGGAACTCTGACTTTCAAATAAATAAATAAACCTTAAAAAACAGTATAAAATATCTTAAAATACTGTTATATTCAAAGACTGATAAAAGGATAAACAAGTAAAATTTAATTCATTATAAAAAAAAACTAAAAACAATATATTAAAGTATAGGAACGTGTATTATACTACCAAGAACAAATATTTCTTATCTGACAGTTGGTTGAAAACTGATTTACTGCTAAAAAAAAATTTCACTGGCCAGTGTTGTGGTATAGCTAGTAAAACCGCTGCCTGTGATGCTGGCTGTTCCACTTCAAATCCAGCTTCCTGGCCAAGGCCTGAGAAAAGCAGCAGAAGATGGCACAAGTGTTTGAGTCCCTACCAACCACGCAGGAGACCCAGATGAAGCTCCTGCTCCTAGCTTTGACCTGGCCCAGCACTGGCCACTGCGGCCATCTGTGGAGTGAACCAGCAGATGGAGGATCACTCTCTCTCTTCAAAATAAATAAAGCTCTGATTCAAAAGTCCTAAGAATAAAACAGGCCATCAAATTTCCTTCCTATTCAAGTTTTAAAGTAAAAGAAAAACATATCAAAGATAGTTTAGTTTCCATTTTTTACTATTTAAGAGGGACCCGTACGATGAGGAACATTTAAGTCACTGTAGAGCCACACTGGAAAGGATTGCAATGATAATTCTTCTGAAGTTACTAATATAGATATTTGCAGGAAATGACAATGAAATATTCATAATTAGATAATTATGGGATAACTAGGTAATTTCCCAGGATAATCTGGAAATAATTCAACACAAGTTGGTTTATTTCTATAGCATTAGCTGGTCTCTATACCATCCTGCAACAGTATACATGGGGCACATGAACAAGACCAACAAATCACAGTAATGGTAACTATAATGAACAATATCACTAACTTCAGCTAAAATGAGAAGGGGCTATAACCTAAGAAGGATAACCCTGTAATCAACTTTTTGTCCACACACAAAAAAAAAAGTGTGAGGGGCAGGAGATAAACAGGGAAAAGAGAGTAAAGAGAAATATCACACAGCTTTTATCAGCATTTCTCTCCTCATTTTAGTACCGTAACTAAAATAATTACTATGTGCAGTACTTATTCACTGAATCTTTACTTATTCAATTTTGGTGTTTAGTTATGCCTCCTGTTTAAAACACGTGTTTCTAAGCAAATACCATAAAGGTGAATAATGTGTAAAAATACTCCAAAAACTGAAAGAAGAGAAAGTGACCAGATAATGATTCCAAGAGTTAAGCAAAAAAATTGCATGAACCAAGTTTATAAGCATTAAAAATGGGCAGATACTAAAATTAGTAAAAAATATTATTTATTTGCCCACTTCTTTTCTTTCCTGGAAACTGGTCTAAAACAATTTCAAACAGAAAACACTGTAACGGTACAAAGTTTTGTTTTAAATATTTTTCAAAGTTTTTACACTTATTTTAACTCAAAAACATTTTTAAATATTTTTAAGTTAGCAGTTTCATGTCAAACATTTTAATCATTCAGTTTTGAGTCAACTAACTATGGGCTAGGGGGTATAACAGGGAAAAAGAAAAGACAGGTACTTACCCCCTCATGGAGATTGCAGTCAAGCAAGGGAGAAAGACATGAAACAAGGACTTACAACAATGATAACTATTATCAATTAGAAGGTATAGGGAAATCTTGAAATATATAGCAAAGGGTTCTAAACATTTACAGCAGAGGCAGGAGGGGATGACAGGGGTATAAATCAAGGAGTCTGGGTAGACTTCTCTGAGTAACTGACATTTAAAACAAAACTGGAAAAATGAACAGCCAAAGAATGGTGATAAGGTAAGCATATTTCAGGATGAGAAACAGCATGTGCAATGGCCTAGGCTGAAAACAGCACAGCATTCAAGCAGTATAAAGTTAGGCATGACTAACACACAGAGCACAAAAGAGCAAATGTCAAGAGAAGAGACTGAGAAGGTGCAGAGCAGACTACAGAGTGCCTCACAAGCTATGCTGAGCATTTTGAGCTAAATTCAAGTAATAATAGGCTGAAGGTTTTTGGGAAGAAAAGAATAGAGCAGTATAGCAAGATTTGCTTTGGGATAATTTATTACAGTTTTCTCTCTTGACAATGAGAATGGTTTGGAAAGGATGTAACTAAAAGCAAAAGCTGATTTTACAAAAGAAATCAAAAGATTCAAAAAACAAAATTTCATTTAGAAAAGATTTAATCAATTCAACACCAAGATAAAGAGTTTTCTCAAGAAACCAAAATCTCACAAAGTTAAATATTTATCTGGCAATACTTAAAAGAACATATCATGTTTCATTGTTTCTAAAGTTCATATACTGAAGCATAATTCAAATGACTGCCATATCTAAAACAATAAATGGATACAACCTATACAATATTAGTGCATTAAGAACTTTAAAAAAAAGGCAAAAAGTGCTATAAAAATGTGACATAAAGTTAAATGCATGAGATCTGAAGCAAAATAAACAGAGATCTCACAGAATTAATTACCACCTCTCAAAGCGTCAGTTTCTTCATTAATAAAGTTGGGTTATCTTATAGTTGTTATTTAAAACAAATAAATATTTTCCATTTCAAAGGTATTTTATACTAACATCTATAGGAACTGTCCCTAACCAACCAAATCCCCAAGTATCATAGAAGTAAATATGACTAAAAATATTTTTTCTTCTGTCTTTCAAAACTTTTGTGGAAGATTTTTCCCCTGCAGCTTTTTTTAAGGAGCTAAGCAAATTTCTGTTCCATTTATACAAATATCTACTCAGTTTTATCAGACTTTCTAGTTTCAAAATATGTATAGAAAAATGCTGAAATCCTAACTTCAAAAGATCTTCAAAAAAATTCAAAATAAAAAGAGTTCTGGGGCGGCTGTTGTGGTATAGTGGATGAAGCCGCTGCCTGGGACACTGCCATCCCATAGGGGCGCTGGTTCATGCCCTGGCTGCTCCTCTTCTTATCCAGCTCCCTGCTAATGTGCCTAGGAAAGCAGTGGAAGATAGTCCAAGTACTTGAGACCCAGAAGAAGCTCCTGGCCAAGGCTTTCCTGGCCCAGCCCTGGCCTTCATAGCAATTTGGGAAGTAAATCAGCAAATGGAAGATCTCAATCTCTCTCTCTCCCTCTTTCTAACTCTGCCTTTCTCTCTTCCTTTCTCTAACTCTGCCTTTCAAATACATAAATCTTTTTTTTTTAATTAAAGACTTATTTACTTATAAGTCAGAATTACTGAGAGAGAGAAATACACATAATTGATCCATTGGTTCACTTCCCAAATGGCTACAATGGCCAGGTCTGGATGAGGCCAACGCCAGGAACCCAGAGCTTCTTCCAGGTCTTCCACATGGGTACAGGGGTCCAAACACTTGGGCCATCCTCTGCTGCTTTCCCAGACACAATAGCACAGAGCTGAATTGGAAGTGGAGCAGCCAGAACTAGAACCAGCACCCATATCCGATGACGGTAGAAGGCCACTTAACCCACTGCACCACAACACCAGCCCCAACAAACAAATCGTAACAACAGCAACAAAAAAAAGACAGAGATCTTATAAGAAAATAATATAGTTTGCTTCCTTCATACAGATATGAAAATTCAATATAAAAACCAGTAATCATTCTGGAAAAATGTAAAAGCTCCTCAAAAAAATTCATATTATGAAAATTATGAAAAAATGCCAATTATGAAAAACTATGCATGGATTTCAGAATTTGCGTCAAACTAAACATCTTTTAATGCAATTTTCCATGAACTTTTGATGTGCACTCATATATGATGCAAATTAAAGGGAAATCACTAGTGCTTCCTAATTGCTACTGGAATTACTTGCCTAATATATCAGCAAAAAAGGGTAGCAGAGGAGATCTTTCATCAAGTCTGTAATCTAAAAATAAACTTCCACTATTTATAAATGAAACTAAAACAGAGCTACAGGAGCAGTGATTTTAAACTCTCTTAAGGAAACTGTCATTCTTCAAACTTTTGCCCCCCTCTTTATCAACTGTAATAATAAATTCAAGCAAAATAAAAAATTTTCTATTTTACATATGTGTAACTTGGGCATGATGGATATTGACTTTATTCCTCTAAAAACCACAGAAAACACAATTATATTTTGGGAGTTTCTCACAGCTAACTTGTTTTTAAGAGACAAAAAGAACAGAAGGAATAGAGGGGCAGAGAGAAGAGTGAAAAAGTCTAATACTGTCCCAAATAGAAACAGGAAGATCATTAACAGAACAGATTAAAAAAAAAAAAAGACCAAAGCAAAATAGCTAAGTCAGAAATCATTAAACAAAAACAAACTATAAAACTCTTAAGACTAAAATTATGACTAGAAAAGCTGAAGAAAAATGAACTCTAAAATAAAAAAGTTACTGAGAAAACTAAGGTAGTAATAAATATATTTAAAAGATCAATATATATCTAAGTAGGGTTAAAATACAAATTCAGTTGATTGAAAAAAGGGAAAGAACAAGACTGAGTAGAGAATATTAAGAAAAAATGAACAAGAAAAAACCCACAGATTATGATCTCACTTTTCTGAATTATATATTAAATAATAAATTATATGGTAAATCCTACAGCTTCATAACAAAGCAATCTTTCTAATAATTACGTAAAAAACATTATGAGGGAATGGGCACTGTGGCCCAGCAGGTTAAGCTTCCACTTAAGATGCCCTAGTCCCATACAAACTTCCAGATACTCTTTCCATCCAGCTAGCTGCTAATGTGTCTGGGAAGCAGTGGATAATGGCTCAGGTACTTGAGTTGCTGCCACCCACATGGGAACCCAGATTGGGTTCCAGGCTCCTAGTTTCCACCTGGGCCAGCCCCAGCTGTTGTGGCCATTTATGGAGTGAACCAGTAGATGGAAGAGTGCTCTCATATACTCTCTCTCTTCTCTCTCTCTCTCTCTGCCTTTCAAGTAGATTAAAACAAACATTAAAAAAAGGAAATATATGAGAAAGAAAAAAGGAAAATCAAGGGTCTAGAAAACGAACTCCTGATTAAGCATTACAAAACTATCAACTGCAGAATAAATCAAACTTGTAAATGAGATAAAATGAGGGTACTTCCAAAAAGTTTATGAAAAATGGAATTAAAAGATGTCTATTTTAGTGCAAAAAATTTTGAAATCCAAGTATGAGTGGTCTTCAAAAAGCTCATGGAGGATGGATATTATGATAAAAAATATGCCTGAATATCAAACATTTTCTGTACCAAAATAAAATCTCTCAATTCTATGTTCCTAAGAACTTTTTGAAGTACTTTTATATAACACTGGAAGTGAGAAGAGTGTTTTCTTCAAAGATCTGCATGTAGTTGTTTTTTATTTATTTATTTATTTTTTTGCCAGGCAGAGTTAGTAAAAGAGAGAGACAGAGAGAGAGTTATAGACAGTGAGAGAGAGACAGAGAGAAAGGTCTTCCTTCAGTTGGTTCACTCCCCTAATGGCCGCTATGGCCGGCACTGCGCCGAGCCAAAGCCAGGAGCCAGGTGCTTCCTCCTGGTCTCTCATGTGGGTGCAGGGACCCAAGCACTTGGGCCATCCTCCGCTGCCCTCCCGGGCCACAGCAGAGAGCTGGACTGGAAGAGGAGCAACCGGGACTAGAACCTGGCGCCCCAAGCAGGATTAGGTCCCAGGGTGCTGGCACCTCAGGCGGAGGACTAACCAAGTGAGCCACAGCGCTGGACTTCATGTAATTTCAATAACTCCTTGCTGCCTCTGTTCAAATTAGTTTTATCAGAGAATCACAAACATAGACAAGATCTAAGATTGCTTGTAACATTCAGGCTCCTTAGCATTAATTGGATGTTTCTGTAATAAAGCTATTTCTCAAGGCAAAGCTTCATTTTTAAGAACTGGATTCCTCAAAACTATTCATCCTCATCCACTAAGACAACAGAACTTAACAGTAACAATTCTGAAAATCAACAAGTAAAACACAAAGGTAGGAAAGTACTTAGTCAAGACACCAAAAAATGAAAAATGAAAGACTTAGAGATAAAAAGTTTGCTTTGTTAAAATGGCAAATGTAAGAAAAATGCAAACAAAATGATCAGCTTTTGAGTGCTTTAATTGACTCTATTACAGTCTTTTTCACAAGATAAACATGCATTTAACTGATCTCCAAATATATATTTAAAAGCTCCAAGATATGTCTCTTCTAATCTCCCCCTGCTGATGCCCACTTATTATTGATGTACAATTGTGTATCATAGAAAATAAACTATACCTGAATAATGAGGTAAAGGAAAGGACACCAAAAATTCCTCAGTGCTTCTACAGGCAATGGTGCCTATACCTATACATTCACATCTCTCCTCCACAGTAAATGAATTACAAATTAATAACAATAGATTGATTAGAATTAATAACAACAGATAACAGATTGGTGAGATCTTTTGTTTTTTGCTTCTGTAAACTGTATTAATAGAGGATCTAGAGCTCTGCAAAGCAGCCGACCACTTTGGGTCTCCTCCCATAAGTCTAAGTCTAGTTCAATTTTCACAATCTACATCAATGACTAGGAGGTACAAAGTAGTTGGAATTTATAAGCAGATAAAATAAGAAAACACAGACATAGCCTCAAGTGGTTCTTAAATTGTATAGGAATGGGATTTAATATTCTAAGTGTAATGAACTGATAAATTAGCTCACTCACAATCCTTAATTTCTTAAAAATCATTTTTTGGGTTTTTTTCCCCTTCTTATATCAAAGCTATGCTTGAACTAAATCTCTTGCCTTCTTCCTACCAATTATTCCGTTTCTTTTATCTTTTACCCAACTCTTTAACTTTTCTTGTACCAGTGTATCACAACAATTCCCAATAAAGTCTTTTTATTTAATATGTACTAAAGAGATGGGCTTATCAAGTAACATAATTTTTGCCTTCCAGTACCTAAGGGTAGAGAACCCAAAGGTAAACACATAACCACAACCATGTAATAAACGCTACAGTAGGGCCAGTGCTATGTCGTACTAGGCCAAGCATCCACCTAGGGCGCCAGCATCCCACACTGGCGCCTACTCCTGTCCCAGCTGCTCCTATTCTGATCCAGCTTTCTGCTTATGGCCTGGGAAAGCAAGAGAGGATGGCCCAAGTGCTTGGGAGATCCACAAGAAGCTCCTGGCTCCTGGCTTCTTCCGATCAGTCCAGCTCCAGCTGTTGCGGCCATTTGAGGAGTAGAGACCTTTTCTCTCTGTTTCTCCCTCTGTTTGTCATTCTACCTCTCAAATAAAAAAAAAAAATGCTAAAACAGAGATAAATACACTGAATTCTGCCCAGTGACATCCAAGTTTTAAAAAGTGAACAGACATTCTGATGTACAAATGGAAATCCAGAGAGAAATAAAACATGTTCAGAGACAAAGGAATGAAAAAACAAAAAAGAGGACCAATTTTAAGAACTGCCAAAGAATTGTACAAAGCTAAAGCACAGGTACAGATTAGGGAAGGGTACTGTGGACACTATTGGAAATCAATGGGGGTAAAACGGAAGCATGACATGATTGATCCTATTTGTATTCAAAAAGTTTAAAGCAGTATTAATTTTGCCCTGGGGATACTACCAATGTGTAAAGACCTTTTTTTAATAACACATAATACTTGTATATTTTTATAGAGTACAGTGTAATATTTTTACACATGTATACAGAATTTACTGACCAAATGAGAATTTCCAGTTATTTGTTTAGAGCCTTTGAGCTCCTCTTTCACTATTTCTTCATAAAACATGTTACAGAGAGGAGCAGAGACAGAGAAAGAAAAATTTTTCATCCACTGGCTCGCTCCTCAAATGGGCCCCAACAGCCGGGGCTGGGCCAGGCCAAAGTCTAGAGCCCAAAGCTTTTTCTGCGTCTCCCACATGGGTACAGGGGCCCAAGCAGTTAAGCATCCTCCACTGCTTTCCCAGGCGCATTAGCAAGGAGCTGGATGAGAAATGGAACAGCTGAATCTCAAACTGGCGTCCATGGGAGATGCTGTTGTTGCTTAACCTGCTACGCCACAATGTCAGCCCCTGGAGACTTTTTATTGTCACCAGAAGCTCAGGGAATGTTACCAGCAATCAGCAGGTAGAAACTAGGGATGAACATCCTACAATGCATGAGACAGCTGCCTACAAAAAGATCTATCTGGTTCAAAATATGAACAATGCCAAGGTTAAGAAACTCTGGTTAGAGTTAAATGCTAAGATATAAAAAAAAGACTAGGGGTAGGGGATCAGGACAATACATAAATTCTAGGACAGCAGAGGCCGTGTTCTTGTTTACGTGGAGAATCCAGAACGTAGTTAGTGCCAGATAAATGTAAGGACTCAATATTTATTGGTGAGTGAAGGAATGAAGCAGTCCCAGTAAGAAGTGTATCAAGGCTTGAAATGTAGCTATGGCGATAGTAGGTAGAACAGATTGAAGAGAGTGTAACAAAATATACAAATCTTATTTACTAAACAGACATAAGAAATGAACACTAAATCTAAAATTACTTCCAGGCTTGTGCCTTGGAATAATAAGTTTCAGAGAGTCAAACCTCCTATTTCAGACATTTTTAAGTTTGGAAAAAAATGGGAGATATTCAAATAGAGAGGTCTAATAGTTTACCTGAGAAAATCCAATCTTGCCACTACTCTATCTTAAATAATTCTGAGTTGCAGCAAAAAGTTCAATCAAAAATGAAAACCCTAACAGTTGCAGTATAGTATCCAGGATTGGATCCTGGAAAAATATAATTATGAGATATGAAAAAGGTCTGCTATTTAGTTCACAGTAATATATATATTGAACAGTTTTGAAACACGTAGTAGGTGATGGAAAATTATAACATTCAAGATAAGCTTCATGAAGGGTATACAGGAGTTCTTTGAACTAGCTGTGTAACTTCCAATAAATAATTTCTTATTCCAAAATTAAAAGTTTACTTAAAAAAGAACACTATACCAAATAAAATTTCCATATTTGGGATCTGTATTAAGCATTTTGGAGTGTGCATTGTGGCACAGGAGGTTAAGCCACCACCTGGGAGGCCCACATCCCAAATCAAAGTTCTGATTGAGTCCTGGGCTCTGCTTCAGATCCGGCTTCTTGCTACCTCATCTTGGGACACAACAGGTGATGGCTTAAGCACTTGGTACTCTACCACTCATATGGGAAACCCAGATGGAATTTCAGGAATCTGGCTCTGCCCTAGCCAAACCCTGGCTATCGTAGACATTTACGGAGTGAACCAGCAGATAGAAGATAAACTGATCCTTGTCTGTCTGCCTCCTCTGTCACTCTATCTTTAAGTGGATTAATATAAATAACTTTTTTAAAAATTTAAATCTGTACTTTAAGAAAAGCTAAAACGTGAAGAGTTTTTTCTTACTTCTATTGATACTTGGTAATACACTAAGCAAGGACAGAACAAAGAAAACTTTTTAAAGGAAACCAGGCAGAAAGTGGCAAAAGCAATCAACAAAAGTACAAACGTTCAGATTTATTAAAATATTCATCTGGGGCCAGCGTTGTGCCATTAGGGGTAAGGCTGCCACCTGCAAGGCTGGCATCCCATATGGGCACGGGTTCAAGTCCCAGCTGCTCCACTTCCCATCCAGCTCTCTGCTATGGCTTGGGAAAATAGTAGAAGATGGCCCAAGTCCTTGGGCCCCTGTAGCTCCTGGCTCCTAGCTTTAGTTCGGCACAGCTCCAAACATTGCAGCCAACTGGGGAACGAATCAGCAGATGGAAGACCTCTCTCTCTTTCTCCTCTCTCTCTCCCTGTCCTTCTCTCCCCATATACCTCTTTCAAGTACATAAATAAATCTTTAAAAAAATGTTCTTCTGATCTATTCTTAATCATAGCTTGAAATTATACATTGTATCACTATGCAAGAAAACTGTTCTGCCCAAGAAACCTGATTAACTTTTTCTTCCCATCATCATCAACTTCACAACTTTTTGGCAACATCAAGACAAACTATAGTACACCATGGTGAACTCGAAAAGACACGACACTAAACTCTAACAATGTAAGTAGAATTTGAGCAGTCTGATTTCTCTTTACTGATTACAAAAACTGTATGTAAATACAACTTTATAAAGGGTAAGCAAAATTGGAAATCTAGTACAGATAAATAAGAAATCTTAGTATAAAGAACTAAGATTTTCATGAAAATGTGAAAAGAAAAAAGTTTATCTTAATGTCTAACAATGAAAGTTTAGCGCACCTAATTCTATGACCTAGATAAATAAGCCACTTTTTTTTTTTTTTTTTTGGACAGAGTGGACAGTGAGAGAGAGACAAAGGTCTTCCTTTTGCCGTTGGTTCACCCTCCAATGGCCGCTGCGGCAGGCACACCGCGCTGATCCGATGGCAGGAGCCAGGTGCTTCTCCTGGTCTCCCATGTGGGGGCTGGGCCCAAGCACTTGGGCCATGCTCCACTGCACTCCCTGGCCACAGCAGAGAGCTGGCCTGGAAGAGGGGCAACCGGGACAGAATCCGGCCCCCCTTCCAGGACTAGAACACGGGATGCCGGCACCGCAGGCGGAGGATTAGCCTATTGAGCCGCAGCGCCGGCCAAATAAGCCACATTTCTGTAACTCGACACAAAACCCAATGTATTCTTGTCACATATGGTACTCTGTGTACCCATGTCAGCAGTTATTTCCTGATCTGACCTAAAATATTTTAGCTGATTCTGGAAGTTGTAGCATCTTTTTGCAAAAATAATAGCAACAATAATAACAACTAACACCTATTTTCTGGAGTAGCCAAGTGTTGTTATTATTGTTAGCTTACTGGGATTAAAGCATGGCATAATAGAGTCAAACTGTCTGGACTAAATCCTGGTTTTACATCCCACTGAATGTGTGGCCTTGGTTACCAAACCTTTCTATGCTTCAGTTTCCTTCTCCATAAAACAAAAATCCTTCCTCTATTAAACTATTTAAGATTTTAAAAGAAAATGTTAATGGAAAATGTTCAGAAAAGTGCCTCGCACATAGTAATTACTCACAAAGAAAACATTAAGGGGAAAGTTATTTACCATCAATCACTCTTACACTTTCATTGCCTACCACTGGGCTACCTGACAAATGTGTTGAAAGAACATACATATCATATTAATGTTATTATATGGATGTGCAATTTTTCAAAGAGTATAAACTCTTCCCTACAGGGGAAAGATCCTATATTTTATCATCCCTTTCTTTCAGGAAAACGATTCTACCCCTTAGTATAATTTTTTAAGTGCAAACATACTCTACTCCCTCAAATCCTTTGTTGTTTTAATGATTGTTCATCATAGTAAAACTATGTATTGAAATTATTGTTTAACATGGACAATCCTGTTTACAAACAAACATGACTATCCATGATAACCTACCATGCAAATATCACATATGACACCTTTGGAAAATGGGTCAGAAAAAATTATCCAGAATGTATCAGAGACAGCAAGATATAAAACAGAGTAGAGGATAGGATAACAGAGTATAAAATGAAAAAGTCTTCCATTTGTTTAATAGAGTCCTAGAGAAGGAGAGAGAGAATGGAGTGAACAGGTTATTGCAAGAGATAATAGATGAGAATTCTTCAATGCCAATAAAAGACATTACAGATTCAAGAAGCCTAAAACAACTCAAACCAAGATAAACAAAAAGAAACAGTAAGATGTATCACAGGCAAACCTCAGAAAACCAAAGCGAAAGAAAAAAATCTTAAACGTAACCATAAAAAAAATCACCTTCAAAGTAGCAAGTTATATAATAGATTTAAACCCAAATATATCAACACTTACATACAAAGAACTAAATGCTCCAAGTAAAACAAAATGATCTTTATATTGGGTTTTTAAAGTCATTTCTATGTTTTTTTTAACAGTTAGGAAAAATAAAAAGATACCAAAAGCTTGAAAGTAAAATGGAAAAAAATACATAAGTAAACACCAAAAACAAGCTGTATAAAACTATAATAATGACTATCAGGATAGTACGTATTGAGAAAAGGAAGAAGAAAAACTTGGATAAATGGAAAAGAAAGATAACATTCCCATATAGGCAACAGACTAGGGGCGGGAGATGAGGCCATAATTCAAATATGAGAGTCTCTGAAAGTCAGAAGTTGACTTAACGGTAGAGAAGCACAATACCATTGAATATCATCATCAACCTCTTTATATTATCTTGAACAGAAAAATGATACAGCAGAGTTAGAACTGAGTAGGATTAATATTATAATGTTACATAATATACCAGAAGGGAGGGGCAAAAAACACCAAAATAAGACTATTGTGGAGAATGATGTATTAATCCAGGTAAGATAAGAGTTTAGTAGAAGTAGAGATCAAACGCATGGGTCTAGGAAGCATTTCAAGAAGAAGATATTTCTGCATTAGTTTTCCTTTTTTGAGACTTTAAAAACAAAAACTGCACACCGCCTCTGAAAGACAATCCAGTGATTTTTTTGTTTTCTACCAGTATAACTATTCTGAATTATGATACCAATGCTCACTCACTAAATCTAACAATATATGCTCTGGTAAGGAATTTTTTTCAAAAGTAAATACTAATGAGCTAATTAGCCTATATAACACATTATAATACACAATTAAATGATTATGACAAGATTAGAAAATCTGATAGCATTAATGATGACTTTAAATGCTGACATATATAACATGAAGTACTATGATAACATACAATACAAAGAAAATCTTTTTAATTTACAAAAATTCTTCATGAAGAGGCTACCAACTCAAACAACTCACCAATGCTGGGTGGACTACCATAGTTAATTGGTGACTCAGGTGGTCTTCCACAATGCAATGCAGCCAGAGCAGATCCTTTCCACACAACATGCTTGCAGCCTATTAAACACATATATTGTTATGCATATAAAGAAAGGATACATCAACAAAAAAAAGTGAGAAAAAGGATCTATAAATCCTACTGGAAAACTTTCATACTTTTATTTGTGCGTAGCAAGGACTGTCTTCCAGCTCCTAATAAAGTCTGTACTCCAGGAACACTTTGAGGAATTTCTTGTTCAAGAAGAGGTCCCAGTCGATGACATATTTGTAGCAAGTGATCAGGAGCTAAATGTCTGTAATATTTCACCTATTATGTAAAAAAAAAAATTTGCTGTACAAAGTAATGTAGTTATATAAATGTTATGTAATCTGCTCTGGCTAGTTAACATTTTGTTTTACTTAGGTGGAAAAGATTCATTTATGTTGTGAAACCATCTGATGCACAGAACAAAGCTGCTACCCCAACAGTCATTTAATTCACTGATAAACAAAAAATGATAAAAATCAATGTATGCTAATGTAGCAACCAAAAAATAAGAGATGCTGGTCAATACAAATACCAAGAATTGAAAACACATGTACAACGACTAAAATAGTATATTTCCATTTATCATTTGAATTTTCAAAGATTTCAACCAAAAATGAAAAATCCAACTATAAAATATAAAAATGTTTGAGCCACTGATATTACAAAGAAAATCTCCAGAATAATTGGAAATTAAAGAGGATAGTTTATATTCTCATAACAAAATGTAACTACACTTAAATTAACATCTATGCTGAATTTTATAAATGTATCAAAAGCCATACAGAAGGCAAAATTCCAACTGGTACTTTAAAGAACTTTCAATTATACCTACTATAAAAAGTTTGAGCACTTCAAAATACTGCTTAATTTATGCCAGCATTTAAATCCATGATATAAAATTCTAAGTCTTTTAGTAAATAAACAATATGCATGTAATAATGTAAGAGTTAAATTAGAAAAAATATACCATTTTATAACTTCATATTTAGCTACCAAGTAAAAAATTTCCCACTTTTGGCATCTAAATACTGCAGCTGCTCTCAAAGTATGAAGAATCTTTAAAAAAGTGCATGGAAAATGCATATGATGAAAAACTATGCAAGAATTTCTAAATTTTTCTGCATCAAAATACACTTGTATTTTAATTCCATTTTCCATGAACTTTATAGGACCACAGATGTATATATAAGAATATATGTTGGGGCCGGCTCTATGGTATAGCAGGTAAAGCAACCACCTGCAGTGCCAGCATCCATATGAGTGCCAGTTCCAGAGCCAGCTGCTCCACTTCCAATCCAGCTATCTGCTGTGGCCCAGGAGAGCAGTGGAAGATGGTCCAAGTCCTTGGGCCCCTGCACCTGTGTGGGAGACCCTGGCTCCTGGCTTTGGATTGACGCAGCTGCGGTCATGTGGCCATCTGGGGAGTGAACCAGCAGATGAAAGACCTCTCTCTTGCTCACTGCCTCTGCCTCTCTGTAACTCTGCCTTTCAAATAAATAAACCTCTTTTTTTTTTTTATAAAAAAAATATCTTTCAGCAAGCTGGACATTAGAAATTCACTCTCCTCACAAATATGTTAGGTTTGGGGAAATAATTGTTAGTCAATTTTATCCAGATTAGTAGGAAATTAGTTTATTATTTAATAGATTTCTAACAAGTTAAATATTAAATTATAACCCACTTAACCAAAATACTTATTAGTGTATTCTTAGATCAAGTTTGAAATTTGCTACTTATCTAAGTAATGACAATTTTAATATGAACTTCTTATGATGAGACTGATTTGGAGAGCAGGTGAGGAGTTAAAGTATTTCATCTTGCAGTATCAGATGCAAACTGAGAAGACCATGTTTTTTTTTTTTTAAAGTTAGCTAATGCTCAACCATTTAAGAGGAATCTGCCTTACCCTTTACCATAATAAACTTCTGTTGTTAAGAAAACATGGGGCCACAGAATCAACTCTAATAAAGTTTACAGCAGAAATGACATAGAGTAGGTACCAATTAGTTTTTTAAAAGAATTTCCAATTTTATTTATTTATTTATTTATTTGAAATGCAACAAGAAAGATCTTCTACCTAATATTTTGTTTACTCCCCAAAGGCCCACAAAGCCAGGGCTGGTCCAGGTCAAAGCCTGGAGCACAGAACACCAACTGCTTCTATGTGTCCTTGGATCATCATCCTTTGCTTTCCCAGGCACGTTAGTGGGAAGCAGAATGGGAAGCACAGTTGTCAGAACTGGAATTGTCACTCCTATATGGGATGCAGGCATCCCAAACAGGGGCTTAATCTGCTGCACCACAATGCCTGATTCAGTCAGTAAGTCTTGGTAGAATCAATACTTCTGGAAAAAAACATTGTTGAAAAGTATGTATTACACAAATCATATATACTGTTCCTCTGATTTGTATATTCAAATAGCACACTGACATTAAAGTATCAAAGAAATCCCAAGACAAATATATTTAACTAGGTTTAACCCATGTTTCAAACTTACTTAGCAACAGAATCACCTTTCCTTATTTGTAACTATCATATTCACTCAGAACTTACTTTAGGACACAACAGTATGATTGGATAGACAGACAGAAAAAGGACTTAAAATACACTAAAATACAATTTTCTGAAATTTTATTTATACTGTTCTTTAATATTCCCCAGTAAGTTTTGACATTCTGTTATAGTCACATGACTACAGTTAATAGTATTACGGCTAATCTCCCAAAATAGTTGAGATTTTGAATGTTCTCACCACAAAGAAATGATAAATGATATCTGTATGAAATGATGGATAAATATCTGTATACAAGTACTAAAACTGGACTCCATAAATATGTATAGTTACTGTCAATTAAAAATAAAATTAAAAACAATTATAAATGGAAATGAAAATTTTTAAAGACAAGCTCTAGAATGAGGTCTGTTTCAGTTCTAAACTTGGATATATTATTATGACTTCTTAAATTGCTCAAAAGCCCTTTTAAAAATTTTACATCAACAAGATGAGGTTCATGTAGTTATCAAATGCAATTTTTGTGACGATCCTGTTCTAGCAAAACAAGGATGGTGAATCTAAAAATTCTTACTGTAGAATTCCATCCTTTAATAAAGTTTTATGAATCCACTTGGACTAAATCATTCTTTAATGATACAGACAGAACATTTCAGTTCTTCAAAGTCAAATTTAATTTTAAAGTTAGGAGAAACACTTTCAATCCTAAAATCCTCATGCTTTCTATGGCTTTTGAGAATTTACACAGGCTGATTCCTCCACTGACAATCTTCTCAATCTTCACACCTCCATACCTCATTCTCCTTCATATCTTAGTCTATGCTTCACTGCCTTCCATGACTTATTTATACCACCTTTGCCCCCTTTTTTGGGACATTGTATCTCTGTGCTTTGGCAGCACACTGCCCTGCTCAAATGTCCCTAACATTTTCCAGTACTTATCATACACAGCGTATTGTTCTTAATATATTTTGAAACCTAGACTTCAGTGGGAATCTAACAATAGCTCTGTTCTTCTTCCCCAAAGAAATATACACTCAGGCCCAACCACCATATGCTTCGTATAGGCGTTTCATAAGACCTCCACACCATACTAAAATTGCCAGTGGCCTTGTCTATATCCTACATAAGATGACAAGGGATTAAACTTGGTGCGTCTACCCAGTACCTAATGTAGTATTTATAGTTAAGTACTTAATTTTAAACACATAACATAACTTCTCTCCTCCCCAAAAAACCACATATCTGTCAGCACCTACCTTTGAGGTAGTAAAAAATTTCTACTTTATATGCCACAATTCATTATTCTGTTTTAAAACTTTTTGAAGCCATGAATTATGTTTTCGAGCAAAATTTTAGGCAAAATAAAAACACAAACACAATGAAAGTATTCTTACTTAAGTGACTTCAGGGAGCACATATCTCAAGGCCAGACCCTCCACTTGCTTCCTCTTAGCAGTCCCTGAGGTAACACACTGCAGAAGGGTCTCTGAAAATAGTAGTAAAAACAGGCTAACAATGCTGTAGTACCCAGAAGATAAACTCTTCTGAGTCTTCTTCCCAACCCTCATTCTCTCAGCAGATGACCTGGCCTGCTTTATAGGATGGGGAGGGGAAGGAAGTATAGCTATTTTCTCCTGCCAAAATCTGTAAATTCACCTATACGTGAACATATTCTGTCGCTTATTAATGTAACTGCCCTTCTTAACATCCAGGATCCAATCCTTCTACCTCTGCCTTGAATCCTAACTTCTCCAAATTCAAAGAAATTCTTCACTATAAATTAGCTCTCCACACTTCCTTTTGTTCACTAACTCCTTCCTATTCATACCTAAATTTAAACAAGCTCACTTTGCTTCCACATCAAGAACAAAACTCCTACCTAAGCTTTATAGTCATCTCTTCTGTCCTCAAGGACCCTACCTACCCTTCCTTTTTGTTCTTCAGAAACTTGTTTTTTCAATTGTCCATAGTCAGCACCATTTCCTTTCCTCAATCTACTCCAAATAAGCTTCCACCCTCATGACATCACACACATACACACACACACACACAATAGCTCCCAAAAGTTTACCTTGTTGGTAAACACAATAAACATTTTAAAAATTAACTCATTTAATCTCAATAATCATTAACCCTGTTGAACATTTCCTCCACTGTAAATCCTTTCTTAACTTCTGCAATACTGTCTTTCCTCCTACCTCTAACCATTCCTTCTAATTTTTCGTAGGTTTACCATCTTCCACCTGGCCATTCAATGTTGAAAATCCTTAAGGTCTTTGCTCACAGATCCTAGTTCCAGATCCTGCTTTCCTCTCTCTATATACTCTCTCCTTGATAATTTTTTTTTTAAGATTTACATATTTTTTGCAAGGCAGACCAGAGAGACAAGCAGCGACAAAGAAAGAAAATCTTCTATCTGCTAATTCATCCTCCCCCTCAAATGGCCACAAAGTCTGGTCTGGCCCAGACAGGACAAAGTCAGGAACCAGGAACTCTATGCTGGTTTCCCACATGAGTGACACTGGCCCAAGTACTTGGGGGGGGGGGGGGTCACCTTTTACTGCCTTCCTTGGAGCACTAATAGAAAGCTGGATCAGAAGCCTAACACCCAGGACTCAAACCAACACTCCCAAGATGGGATGCCAGGATTGCAAGCAGTGGCTTAATCCACTACAATAAGTTAGCTACTGACTTCCTTAGATAATTCTTAATCAATGATTCCCAAATTTATATCTACAACTTAAGACTTGTATATCAAACTTTCTTAAGACATCTGGAGTCCCCAAACCTCTTAAACTCAACATATACAAAACTGAACTAAGTGATTCTCTAATTAACACCCTCCCTACAAAAACATTTCTTAACAAATGGTCAATTTCAATACCAAAAGCCAGAAACCAAGGAGTCACACTGCCCATTCCTTCCTCCCATCCAATCCCCAATACCCAGTCAGTCACCAAATATAACTGATTTCTCTTTCTTACCCTTAAATCTATCTACCCCTTTCTCCATGACAGCCTAAGGAGAAATTATCTTTGCAATAAACTGTCTTTCCCATATCCATTCATTCCTTCCATCTCACTCAAATTCTCCATCCTGCAATCCGAATGCTCTTCTCAAAACATTTATCTGATCCAAGCCACCTCTACTTTAAAAAATTCAAAGGCATTCTTTATCTTTAGGATAAGGATCCTTCTGTGAGCTCAGAAATGGCATGCATGGTCACTTCCTTTTTTTTTGACAGGCAGAGTGGATAGTGAGAGAGACAGAGAGAAAGGTCTTCCTTTTGCCATTGGTTCACCCTCCAATGGCCGCCGCGGCCAGGTGCTTCTCCTAGTCTCCCATGGGGCGCAGGGCCCAAGCAGAGAGCTGGACAGGAAGAGGGGCAACCGGGACAGAATCTGACGCCCCGACTGGGACTAGAACCCGGTGTGCCAACGCCACAAGGCGGAGGATTAGCCTAGTGAGCCGCAGCACCAGCTTTCTTTTTTTTTTTTAATTTTTTTTTTTATTTGAAAAAGCTACAGAGGAAGAGGCTACAGAGGATCGATCTTCATCTGCTGATTCACTCTCCAAATGGCCCAATGGTTAGAGCTCGGCCGATCCAGAGCCAGGAGCCAGGAGCCAGGAGCCTCTTCCGGGTCTCCCACAGGGGTACAGGGGCCCAAGGACGTGGACCATCTTCTACTACGTTCCCTGGTCACAGCAGAGACCTGGATCAGAAGTGGAGCAGCAGGGACACAAATAGGCCCCCATATGAGATGCAGGCACTGCAGGCAGGGGCTTTGATCCACTTAGCCACAGCGCCAGCCCCCCTTTCTATTTTTTTAAACATTATTTACCTATTTGAAAGGCAGAGTTACAGAGGGAGAGAGAGAGAGATCATCTTATCGCTGGTTCACTCTTCAGATGGCCACAATGGCTGGGGCTTGCCAGGAGCCAGAAACTTCTTCCAGATCTCCCACACAGGTGCAAGGCCGCAAGCACTTGGGTGATACTCTGCTGCTCTCCCAAGAGCAATAGCAGGGAAGTGGAACCCAAGTAGAGCAGTCTGGACACAAACCAGCACCCACATGGGAATGCCAGTGTCACAGGCAGCAGTTTAACTCACTACACTACAATGCCTGCTCCATTTCCTATTTTTCTAGCTTAATCTGGCACATTCCTAGGCCCCACTCCCTTTCACTGCCCATATTTTAGGCACACTGACCATATTTTCCTATATTCCTCCACCAGGCTTTTTTTTTTTTCACCTTGCATTTCCCCCACACTCCTCTTACCCAGTTTTTTATGTGCATCAGGTTTTTCATCCAATTTAACTCCTGTTTTACTTAACTCAGTCTGTTTTAATGCCTGCATACTCTTTGACTTTTCCTTTTGTAATTCATGTGTCAGTTTACATTTAAAAGTCTAAGGATTCAATGCCTGTATTTCATTATAAACTACCAAAGAACTGCTCTCAAATGCATCTCATGCACAGAGAGTAAACAGTATTTTTAAAGGAAAACAGTTTTTAACTCCCTTTTTCAAAACATTCTTCTCCATAAATATATTAATCAAATTCACATTCTTCTTAAGTACTAACCCATTTTCACTATGCTCAATATTTAAAATGTAAGACAAAAACATTTGAAAAACTAAAATAGCTCAATTATGGCTATTCATAGGAGTATAATTTTTAAACTTTCAAGCTAGAATGTATTTCGTATTTTTAATATTCACTTATGCTTTTTAACTTTTATCACTAGCAAGTATTTAAAAGGAACATTTTAACTGGTATCAAAATAAAATCTCTTATCCATGTCTACATTTGGAGTCTCAGTAATCTGCTCCCCACTATTACATGGGAGGAAATACAACCCTCAACATCTCCAAGTTTTTAAATGTTCAGTACTTTTCATGACCATGGCTGCTTTCAAATTCTCAAGTTATTCAACATATAAAAGGTATGACCAACCAATAAAGTTGATCATACTTGTCTCACAAATTATCTATTTTCTTATTAATCGTTTCAAAGGGAGATTAGATCAACATATTCATTCCAAATACCTGATATATTAGTAGACACCTGAAAATGCCATAAATCTGATACCAGTATGATCTATTTTCACTAAGCTATTCACTTCATTCTTACGTCTGGAATATCTGATTCATTCTAAAAAGTCAGGTTTTTAGATAGCCTCACACATGTTTTCTCACAATTTTGTCAGATCTAAAAGGTTAATTATTTCCATCATAGTTTTGAGTTCTAAAAGGCTGACTTAATGATTATTTTATGGTTATTCTAACATATAAACAAAATTATAAACTGAAAGACTTTATTCACTGTTCAATTAGTTCACAAGGCCCCTTATTAAAATCCCAGCTCCTAAAATTCTTCAAACTTCCAGAATTTTAATTATAAATCTGTTACCATTATAAGAAAATATGAGTTAAATTATACCTATTACCTTTAATTAAGTACGTATCTTCTGGTAGTAGCTTCACCACAGAAAAATACAAAGTACTTTCTTCCAAGTGTTCCTAAAATTTACTTAATTTCACAAGCAAATAAGTTAAATAATCTCCCTATTTAATAGGTAAAGAAAACTAAAATCCAAAGGCAACACCATTTGTCCAAGGACAAAAATTTAGGAAACAGGAGAAAACAGAAATCAAATCCAGCGCTCTTAATTCTAAGTTTACTGTTATTTTTATTAATTATGATTTCCTTCTCAGAAGTTTAATTCCCCTGCACTGTCACAAAGGTCAAATCACCAAAAATAAGAAAACTCATACATGTCCAGTTAAATCAAATTCTCTAAGCTGGGTAGCTATTCTCAAAGAGATGTATAGATGCCTATAATTTCTTTATAAGTAGAAATATAATAGAACTAATAATGAATCTTAATGTCAAATTAATCTCGGTGGCATATGTACTCTTAATTTAAAAAAAAAAAAAAAACAAGCTTTAAAGACTGTATCTTATATAGAGTATTTAGTCAACAATTATGAATTTAGGGGACCGGTGCTGTGGCACAGCAGGTTAAAGCCCCAGCCTGCAGCACTGGCATTCCATGTGGGCTCCAGTTTGAGTCCTAGCTGCTCCACCTCCAATACTGCTCTCTGCTAAGGCCTGGAAAAGCAGTAGAGGATAGCCCAAGTCTTTGGGCCCCTGCACCAGCGTGGGAGACCCAGAAGAAGCTCCCTGGCTTCGGATCAGCTCAGATTTGGCAGTTGCGGTCATTTGCGAGTGAACCAGCGGATGGAAGACTCCCTGACTCCCTCCCTCCCTCTCTCTGGCTCTAACTCACTCTATAACTCTGTCATTCAAATAAATAAATAAATAAAAATCTGAAAAAAAAAAGAATTTAAATAATACTCATAATTCAGTCTGTATTATCAATGCAAAATAAATTTTTTGAAAAAAAAAAAACGACAGTTATTTGAAAGATAGTTACGGACACAGGTCTCCCACATGGGTGCAGGGGCCCAAGCACTTGGGCTACCTTCTGCTACTTTAGCAGGTGATTAGCAGGGAGCTGGATGGGCAGTGGAGCAGCCAGGACTCGATTCTGTGCCCATAGGGGATACCAGCACTACAGGCAGCAAGCGTCTTAACCAGCTACACCACAACTCCAGCTCCTGAAAATGGTCCTTTATAAAATACAGTACTACTTTCAAAATTTTATTCATCACAATCTGATTATATTTTGCTAATTAAAAAACTATTCAGAAGCCGGCGCCATGGCTCAATAGGCTAATCCTCCGCCTAGAGGCGCCGGCACACCGGGTTCTAGTCCCAGTCGGGGCACCAGATTCTGTCCCAGTTGCCCCTCCTCCAGGCCAGCTCTCTGCTATGGCCAGGGAGTGCAGTGGAGGATGGCCCAAGTGCTTGGGTCCTGCACCCCATGGGAGACCAGGAGAAGCACCTGGCTCCTGCCATTGGATCAGCGTGGTACGCCGGTTGCAGCGTGCCGGCCTCAGCGGCCATTGGAGGGTGAACCAACGGCAAAGGAAGACCTTTCTCTCTGTTTCTCTCTCTCTCTCTCACTGTCCACTCTGTGTAAAAAAAAAAAAAAAAAAAAAAAAAACTATTCGAAATTAAGATTTCCATGAACTACAGATGCTCTGCAAAAATTATTTTAAAACATAACATGACCAAATATAACAAAAACAATGAGGCTCCATTTTTAAATCAAGTCGTATCTGCTGAGCAAATGAATTCCTCTTTAAAACTGATTTATGAAGCAGACGTTATGGCAAAAAGGGTTACACCACCTCTTGAGATGCCTGCATCCCCTACTACAGAGTGCCTGGGTCATGTCCAGGCTATACCACTTCCCATTTAGTTTTCTGCTAATGTGCCTAGGAAGCAGCAGGTAGAATGTCTCAAATACCAGGATGGAGTTCCTGACTTCTGGCTTTGATGTGGCCCAGCTGTGGCTGGGGCAAGGCACATGAGGAACAAACCAGTGGGTGGAAGCTCTCTCTGAAGATTTCTCTCGTCATTCTGCCTTTCAAATACATAAATCATAAAGCTTAAAATAAAAAAAAAAAAAATGAGCAGCCATCAAAGGTTAGTATTAACATCTTTAAAAAATACACAATTTACTCAGTATTTGGAATCAAATCTAAGGTGAATGTGTGGTCTACTGGTCAAGCTGCTGTTTAGAAATCCTGCAATCCATACTGCGGTGCCTAGGTTTGAATGTCAACACCATTCCCAATTCCAGCTTCCTGGGAATGCTCTCCCTGGGAGGAACCAAGTGGTGGCTCAGTTAGTTGGGTTCATGACACCCACATGGGAGATGTAGATTTAGTCCCTAGGCCCAGCTGTTGTGGCATTTGGGGAGTGACCCAGTGGTCAGGGTTCTGTGTGTGTGTCTGCCTCTCAAATAAAATATAACTCAAATCTGTGAATCTGTTGAGAAAAGTCATGTATTAATTTAAAAATGAAAAATTCCCAAACTGTTTATTCTTAAAATGGCAATGTAAGTAATTTTAAGAGAGTAGCCAGTTTCATTTTTGGTAATGTTTCAGTTTCAAACACACTACTCAAAACAATACTTCACATAAAGTGACAGTGTAATTGTTTCAGACAATATAATTCATCAAAGTATCTAGAATTTCATGTTTCCATAGCCAAAAAACCAGAGTCAAATGAAGCAAGTAAAGGCAAATAAATGTCTAACATATATACTATAATCTCAAACAGACAAGCTATGTGCCTACTCAATCCATGCTGAGAACAAATGGATCATACCACCATGACCACAGACCAGGTGAAATTCAGAATACACAAACTCTTTAGGACTTCCTGTCATCGTCCATAGTGCATGGAAAATCTATGGCTTAGAAATCTAACTATCTTTAAAATTTAGTTTTAACTTAAATAGAAGATGTACCAAACCATATTATCATCTAAATTTTCTTATCAAAAACTCATCCAACCATTCTTGTCTTTATCAGTGACTTCTAAGCTCAACTAAGCATAGTTATGTATGGCAGTTAAGTATGAGAAGACTTGCTCCACAAGTAAATCTTATTCTATAGTGACCCAAAGTCCTACTACTCATACATATATGTCATTGTTCAAAATGGTAATATTTGATTTTTCAGTACCCCACATCCTCAAATTTCATAAAGGACAAAAATCACTTTCTCCAATTTGTTGTAAAATACACTCTTCTACATTATAGCCACACATTCAATAATATTAACTCTGAAGTAACTTATCAACTTTCACAAATTATTCATAATTTCACCAAAACAGCTTCTTACAAATAACAGAAACAAAATCTTCACCACTTAAAATTTCTGAAATTTTAAATTTGATTCCAATATTAATAATAGCTTTACCACTTTTAGATACAATCATAATTACAAAAGCAACTTAAATACTCTGAATAATCACTCTAAATTTTTCTTCTATATACTCATATGTCTGACTTTCCTGAAGCCAATTACAAGTTCATTAAAACAGGATGCTATTTTAGATATATCCGCTCAACAGCCACTTGGCTTAATATTACAGATATATTTCTACGAATCCTGGAATGTATATAATAAAATTACTAATAAGAATGAATATTACCTATTTGTATTACTTGTACAGAGCATGCTGTTCAGTAGTGACATAATAGATAACCACAAAATCTGCGCTGCAAAAAGTAAGGAAGATTTCCAGGTTTTAAAACAAATAAATGAACCAAAAAACAATCTGTGGTCTATTTTACAAAAAAATTTTGAATGGATTCAGTAATTGCCATTGATAGGGTTCATTTAACCTAAAGCTAGCTTAAAAATTAGTTCAACAAATCTTTCTTAAATTATGTTAAAAACACATATACTTTTAAACAGGCTGACAAAACAGAAAATAAAACACCTCTTCTTTGACAATTCAAAACAAACAAACAAAAAGAAACCACTGGAATGGTTTTAAATTCCCCAAATCTCTGTCATCTCTGTATAGAAAGAGCAGCCGTTGAGTTCCCTTCATATTTATAAATGCCACTGGATCATTACCAAAAAAAGAAAGTTCCGTGTACCCTCTAATCAATACAGGATATCTGAATCACCCAAATGTTTTTTGACGTTCATTATTCTATACAAACAACAATCACAGTTAAAATTACCACATTTTTTTCTAAAGGTCTATCCACAAAAATCATTTCTAAAGGTCTATCCTCAAAAAGCATCAGGAGGAGGGGTAATTACTAAACTTTTTTCTTTTATTTCTTAATTACTTCACCCTTGAGTTGATAAATTATACTAGCAGTACTTTTTGAAATTTTAAAATGGCTTTTTTTATACTGCAGCTGCCATGTTCAGATAGTTAAACATACTATAAGTACTTGTATCTGAAACAAAAATATTTCTTTAAAAGAAAAAAATCCTTCAACACCATGTATGAAGCTATAATTGGGATCTTTACCACTACTACTAAATTTCTGATGATAGCAAACCCAAACCTTTACACAGTACATAATTCATGCCAGTCAGTTATTATTCACAGAATCTTACAAAAGCAGAGTTATTATTAGCCCTTTTTACAGATTGGCAAACAGACTCACCCATAACAATCATATAAAACACCAACTCTCCCTTTATGTTCAGACCACTTTGCAATTATTCAAGAGTACTAAGAATATTTGCTTTTTCTAAGTGTCTCAAATTTTAAAAGCTGATATTGAGTATCAACATAATTATTGTATGTGTAAGTAAAAAATGAAGGCTGCCTCTTCACAAAGGGAATATACTATTCCCTTCACATTTAACATTTTAAACTTCAATAAAATGATTTTGAGATTCTAAAGCCCCATTTTAAAACTACCAAGCAAAGCTTAGTGTTTCACTGACACTATTAAAAAAGGAAATGGTAACTCTACTACACACATTTACATCATTATATGTTCCCTCCCCAACCCAAAATTACACTGGTGAAGTCTTAAATGGACCTTACTGTGAAATTTCTGATTCAAAAACTTTTAAATATGGCAACTATTTTTCTCCTAAAACTTGCCTCATAGGTTTTATACCATACCTTTCACAATAATCAACATACTCTAAAGAAGACACACACTTGAATAAATCCTATTCACGGCTCCTATTCATCTCTGAACTTGAGACCACCGGTACTTTATGAAAACCAGTACTTAACCCACGATGGAAACATAACAATTATACAGAAATGAAGAGGTATCCTACAATGTGGTTAGTAGCTCAGAAATCTTCATCTTGGCAACTACAGATGATATTATATCCAAAGAATGGCACCATGAAAAGCATTTACATACTTTTCTAATCTGCCAGGTTTCTCTAGCTCTACTTTTCTGCATTTTGGAAAATTAAGATACAAGAATCAAACAGTTGAGGGCTATTTTAAATTCAAAATCACAGATATTTAGTTTTAAAAAAAACTGTCAACAGAGCTCAGTTTAAGACTACAACCCACAACCCCTGGTTCCCAATCCTTTCACTCCAACAGAAAAATTTCTAGTAAAGTAGAACTACTTTAAGTAAATGCCACTATGAAAAAATAAAACAACAACTTTATTATTTTGAAGATTAGCTAAACATGAACCTGGTTCTAAAAAAGTGCCTTTGGAAAACTATAATCAAAGGATCCCAAATTTGATAAAAACACTTTAAGATTCTTTTCTCACAAATAAGTAATCATCACTAAAGTGACAATTAGAAAGCAGACTTAATAACTAGTTCCACTAATCACACGAAGAAATGACAGTTTTCCTTTTTTGCAAGAGTTGTTTTTTTTTCCTTATTCTACAAAAATAATTCTGATAAAAACTTGAAAAAGAAGTGTCCTGCTTTAATCTCATATTTACATAAATATAAAATCTGTATGTATACACCACAGAGTGAAAAACAATGATTTCCTATCAAATTTAACTTCATTAAAAATGTTTAAAATCTTAAGTTAGATTATTTATGTCTTATAATAGCAAAGGTAAAAATAGTTCTCAGAATTTTTTCAATCACACTTGAAATAAACTGATCAATTTTATTTTTATAACCTGCAAACTTTTCTCTGAAAAGTCCACTTCCCTGTTGATCAGAATCCAATTATTGTGATTTTATGTGAAAGCTGGCTACAGATGCTAATCAATGCTTATTTTTTAACCTACAAGTACAAATATATACCCCATCCTAAACAGCTATAATCTGAAGTTTTGTATAAGTCTTAATATAGTATATTAACTCTCCAATCTAAAGTATAGCTCAGTTCATCAGTTAAAATAGTAGTAACAAATCCTTTCCAGGTACAAGTAGAAACTACTTAAACTACAGTTTTACTCACCAAATAACCGCCAAACCAATGTTAAGTCAACTCAGTTTTGATACCCAACAAAGTAAAACTTTTGAAGTCACAAGACAATAGGAAACACTGTACACAAGACTTCACATGTGCTCACCTAGACACAAAATTTTAAGAATAAAAATAATGTGCTTAGCAACCTGGTGTTCCAAAATGTTTTTAGAGTTGTCAATTGAAAAAAAAAGTTAACCCACACACCATATTTTAATGGATAAGAAAGCACCTCAAATGGTGCCTCTTCACCCAATATACTGTTATAAGGATGAGTGAGCAATATGCTAAATGAATAAAAAGATGATGAATCAAAAACTCCAAGTTCAAATGAGAAGTCTTAACTATCTCATCAGTATGTCACTATGACTGTTCTGGTAAGTTGAAAACTTTCCAAGCCAAAAAAAAAAAAAGTACCTCCAAGAAAAACAGGTGGATTTTGAGCAACAGAACACTGATTTAAAACAAAACAAAACAATCAAACTACACTTATTGTATTTTAAACCTGAGAAACACACTAGGAACACAAATTCAGCTTACTAAAATACTTGATAAGAAATCACTCTTCATTCCTCCTCCTTCCCAAGAAAATTAAATCAAAATCAAAACTGTTAACACTGCTTTTACTAGAGCAAATAAAATGCTATTGTTACAAGGTTTAGATGTTCCTATAACCTGACCAGACACCATTAACTTCTTTACTTAAAAAAATAAATTACTAAAAAAATCTCCAAGAAAACACAGCAATCCTCAGCGCATTTTTAAAGAGGCAATGATGAGTTTTGTAAATCCTATCTTAAAAATGGAGTACTATAACCTTTGTAATAAGTTTACCAAACCAAGATACGGAAAGCCACTGAAGATTCTTGTCAAATATCTATGAAACTAGAAATGAATTTCAAATATTACAGTTAATCTTGGCGTTTAGATCAAACTCATTCCACTTCAGCCAAGTACTGAATGAATATTAACCTAAATCACTACTAGAAAACCAGCAAAATTTGAAGTGTGGAAAGGAATACGCTCTTCAGTCTCCATCAGATTTATAGTACCTAAAGTACGTTTGCTTACTTTGACAGCTGTGAGCAGTATTCAATAACTTACATTAAATCACAAGATATATATACAGGAACAGTAGATGCTCTATGTCCAAAACGAAAACAAAAGCTACCAAAACTATGCTATCTATGTCTTCACAATAGACATTCTAAGCTGGCTCAAACTTTAGAATCATTACAGCAGCCCCGACCAAAAAACAAAAAAATTCAGTAATTCTAAGTCAGAAAGTTACAAACGTCTCATAGTATCAATGTACTGCATACATCTCAAAGGCTCGCAGCAGAACAACTTGAATTCCCCCAACACATATATTCACAGAAACAACCTCAGTTTAGGAGAAAACGCTATGGAAAACACAACTCTACTGAAGTAAACTTTACTTTCCATTCACAAGACTAACGTGATCGATTTACAACTGCAAAGCAGTTTTTAGCCATTACTAAAACATTCACTTCAAAAACCCATAAAACTAAGAGAAATATTTTTCAACTATTGAACAAACCCTATCGCCAAAGTAAACAAAAAAACTTCTGGTGGCCAAGTTCCATCCGGCAGTAATTACTACAGATTAAAAGCAACATTTTTTTTTATTTTCATCGCCCACCAATAACAGTTTTTAACTGAACAAGGGGCAGACCACGAGATGTAGCAAAATTCTTAATTGCCTGCTAAAACTTCTGGTTTTAGGGCATTACAGGCTTTACACTTCTGCTAAATACTTGTTTTGGTAAACGCGAGATGTGCCGCTAGCCAACTATCAGCACACATCTAAAACCCTCCAAGAGAAATGCTAGGTCTGGATATAAGCAAAAAACAAAAAAAAAAAAAAAAAAGCAAATAAAAAATTTAAAAAAAAGTCTTGCCAGGATTCCGCTGTGGCTGAATAGCCTGCTTGTGAAATGCTAATGCCACTTCGGAGCAGTTAGTCACCAGCTATTGTGTAGGGCAGGAGAAAGCCGAGCCGTCCGCGCGTGCAGAGGCAGCGAGCGAGCGAGCGAGCGCGCCGCCCGCCCTCCTCGCGCCGCTCCCGCCGCCGCCTCGCGCGCGCCCCCGCGCTCGCGCGGCCGCGCGCGCCGGCCCCTCCTCCTCCGGCCTTGCACTGCACAACACTCATGACGTATCTTTATTTCTAGCACATTAACAAAATACCACAAATAAATTGTCCGTGGTCCCCGCGGCTCTGGGGTGCGGGTCCCCCCGGCCGCTGCCCCCCGCAGCCCCCGCACCCGCCCCTCAACCTTCCCCCGTGGCCTTTGGAGTTTTCACGTTCTAGGGCCAAGTTTTTGTCTCTGTAAAAAATTGCGGGAAATTCAATTTTTATTCGACTCAGGGAAAAGTTTCTTTGCTGTGCGCCGTGAATGTCTCACCAGATTCTGGTAGGTCCTGGGATGCTCCTTGCCGGTCCAGTCGGTGCGCCGGGGCAGCAGCTGCGGGGAGAGGACGCCCCGTGAGCCCGGCCCCCGGCCCCGGCCCGCCCGCTCCCCTCCCCCGCCCGCCCCGCGCCCCGCCGGGGACCCCGAGCCCCGCGCCCCGCGCCCCGGCCGCGCCGGCGGCGGCGGCGGCGGCGCGGCGGCCCGGGGGCTGCAGTGCGGGGGCCGCGCTCGCCGGGCCGCCGCCGCCCTTACCTCCTTCTCGGCCACCTCGCGGATCAGCACCTGCAACAACAAAGCGGGGAGAGTGAGCCCCGCGCCCCGGGCCGCGGCCCCGCCGCCGCCGCCGCCGCCCTCCCCCACGCCCGCGTTCGGCGAGCGCCGGCCCGGCCCGCGCCGCGCGCCGCCGTACCTGAGCCGCCTGCTGACAGGGTCCATCTTCCAGGAACCGGGCGATGAGGAAGTAGAGCTCTGCGCGGGAGAGAGGGACGGGGAGACACACAGGCTGAGCGGCCGGGCGGCGGGGGGCGGGGGGCCGCGGGCGGAATCGCACGGTGCCAGCGGCCCCGGCAGCCCCCCGACTTACCCGATCGCAGCTCCGAGAGGCCTTTCCTCTCACAAGACATGTTTATGGGTCACTTCAGGGCCGCCGGCGGGACAGCCCGCCGCCGAGGGGAAGCGGGGATGGTGCCGCCGCCTGCCCTATAGCTGTCAGTGTGTGTTCACGAGCCGAGCCTCGGCTCCACCATTCAAGCAACGGCGGCGGAGGCGGAGGAGGAGGAGGAGGAAACAACAACTCTCAGGCAGCGGCTACGGCTGTGGCCGCCTCCGCCGCGGATCCTTCCGCCACAGAAAGGAGTCCGCCGCCTTCGCGGCCCCGGGCTCGCCCCGTCCTCGTCCTGCGCCCCCGCCCCCGGCGCCGGAGGGGAGGGGGAAAAAAAAAAAAAGAGTGCCTCCGACCGAGCTCCCTGCGCCCCGTGCCCTGCACGGCCCGACCCCCGACCCCTCCGCGCCCGCCGCGGGTGCGAGTTATTTATTTATTTCCAGTCGGAGAAGATGTCGGAGCCGAAGCCGCCGGTTGGCTGGAAGGCGCTTTCTCTGTGGAGGCCGATCGCGGGAGGGAGGGGGCCGAGCACGGCTTCGCGGAGGGATCTGACGCACAGGCAGCCGCAGCACAGGCTCTATTCAGCGGCGCTGGCTGGGGCTGAGATGGAAGTTAGTTTCTATGTAGCAGAAATAGGAAACAAATGAAGCAAAACTGCCCAAAGAGGGGCAATGCCCCGAGGATGGGTCTCACTCTCTCGCGCGCACCCAGGCACACGCAGAGCACTCTCACGCTGGGCAAACTCGGGACCGCGCCAGCCTGCCCGAGTTGAATGATAGTGTTTGCTTTCTGTCTCTTGCCATGTGCATGTGTATAAATGCTGCGGATTGGCATCTGTGTAAGTCTTGTCCTGCGTTTTTTCTGCAGCCTGTGCAAGTGTGTAATTTCTCGGAGTGCCGTGTATTGCAATAGTGGTTCGGGCTGCTTTTTTTGTGAAGCGCTTGGCGTTTTTGCAAACCCGTTATTTGCTGAAGCCACCTCTGCATATTTCTTTTATTACTGCCATCGCCTGAAGCGAACGTTTTTAAAAATGTGTGTGTGTTGTGTGTTTCTTTTATTGTTAAACGGGCAAAGCGAACTCCTGATTTGTACTTCACATACTCTTTTTCCTGATTACCAAAAGGCTAGTGATGGCTAATTAGGGATTTGGGGTTGAAGATCCTTAAAGCTTGTATAAGTGCTTACAAGAACGGATAATGTAAACCTGCGGGAGAGGAAAAGAGGTTAATATTTATCTCTAACTGATCTGGAGGTAATTTAGTGACAGATCGATAACCTACCGAAGGACACTGAAAGAGTATACTACAGTTTAGCTAAGGTGATTAGTGATTAAATAATTTAAATTATCTGTGTATCTTGCAGTTGCAGTTCACTTCGTCATGCTAATTAATGGCTACTAATTTGAGGTGTAAACCATTCCTGTTTACAGTTAATGATGAGAAGACTTCTTGAAAGAAAACTGACGAAAAAAAGAAAAAAATTAATCTCTGGTAAATTAGTATGTAATGACCGGCTTTGTATACTAAATCATACATCTGTGTTTTGCTGATGAGGATAAGGGCCTTGTTTAAAAAAAAAAAAAAAAACGAATATGGGTGAAACTAATGGAAACAATGGAAAAAGCCATTTGTTAGAAAACAAGGACACTGAGTGATATTTATCTCCAGATGATTTTAAGCACTTTTCAAAAAGACTTGAGAGTTCCGGGTGTTTTTTTTTTTTTCTCTTTTTTCTTTTTAAGGTTTGCATTTTAAAGGGAAGCAGGATAGACGTTCTTTTGTTAACATTTAACAAAAGATTCTCCCTTAAAATTTTAAATAATAAACTGCATTTTATGGATCTAGTTTTAAAAGATTATTTGTGGGGAAAGGACCCAGCAGCCGTGCTGTGGTTTTCTGGATTGTTTCCTCAAGCCTAGTTCCCTCCTAGCTCCTTACATTCCTAGTGGGAAATGCTGCAGCTGCCTAGGGCTGCACTGCAAGATTGCACAGGCGCGATACCCTATTCTAAAACATCCAGAAATCATCACACATGTAAGGAGGAAGAAAAAAAAAAAGCTTCAACCCTCTTGGAATAATAAGATGTAAAACTGCCTTTTGTAACTCAATCTTAATAGAATAAAAATGGGACATTACTCGTGATTTGTCCTATTGCAGCTGAATTATCAGAATAACTGCTATTTATTGACATGGCTACTCTCAAATACTGGAAATATTTGTACCTTGAAGGACATTTAATTCTGGTCTAACTATATCCGGAAAATAGCTTGCTTCTAGATGGTTAGGCTTGAAAAAAACCACTATTCTATGTGCTTCTTTTGCAATTATGTTTCTGTCCATGACTGAGACTATTTTAACTTTTTACAAAGTATTATGTTTTCAATTAATTGTGATAGTTTACATTATCAAGATATTCTTCAAAAAACAGATTTTAGGAATGAAAATTTATTGCTGGGATTTTCTGGATTTGAGTTGTTTATATTAGTCTAATCCTTACTAATAGATGTTTTATCCTTGTGAAGGAAAATAGACCAAATTGTAAGGTGGAATATAAAATTATGCTGGGAAAAGTTCTCCATATAGATCCTGTGGATGTTATGTCAACATGGAAAGCTGGTATGATTATCTCATGTATGCTTTTCATTTAGAAGCCACGAAAGCTTTTTCCTAAGTATGCTAATACCGAGCTTCTAAAAAAATGTTAAGGAAAATTCCCCTTCTAAGTTTTCTGAACATGATGTTCCTATGATTTTGACTAAACTTTGAGAGTGTTTATAATTTCTCTTTCAAGTATATAATTTGAAGATAATTGTTAACTCTGCCCTTGAACTAATAAATATAAGTCTAAGAAAGCACATCTTACCTGCTAAAAATTAGAACTTCTTTTCAGCCAAATAAACTGTTGTTTTTAAGCAGTGGGTGTTAAAATGAATTTTACTAAGTTCTCCAAATGTAACACATACCCCATGTAACCTTTTAAGTTCTTTAAACATAAAACACATTTCTGAAATCTGGCATTATCAGTTAGCTGTAGTGTTAATGAAGTTGTTTATTATGCATACGTATACAAATAGTCTGTACATATCAAATAGAAGAAAATCTTGTTTGGAAGTGCTATATTTTAGTTACCAAAGCAGAGACTGTTGCAATTCTCTTTTCAGCTATCTCTTTCGCATAGAAGGATTGTTCCAATTCCATTTATGTCCTTTTTTCTTTGTTTAACTTTTTCATGGAGTTCAAAAATAAAATGTCAATTTTAAAATGCCCATGACCTATAAATAAAAAGGTTAATAAAAAGCAGTAAAAGTTTGAAAAGCCAACAACTAATGTCTTTATTCAATACGTTCTCTTTAGGAGAATCATAAACTTTTCTCGAAAATATAAAAGGTTCTATGAAAATCCATTCTTTTCACTTGGTATCACATGAAACAGGCAAACACTGGAGAAATCTTTGACTTAATATAGAGAAGCTGTTTGAATAAAATAATCAAATGTTGCCAATCAAGTCCTTTATGGTGCAATAAGGAATAGTATTTATAAATTTTAAAATTCTTCCACATTTATGAAATTTTGTTTGTCTCTACTAGAATGGTGAAAATAAATAATTCAAAAATACCTCTACAGATATAACTCTTTATACATTAAATCTTGTTTTTGTTTTGATGTAATGCTTCTTTTATAGGAAAAGCTTTAGCCTATGACATACATAAATAGAAAAAAAGAAAACACTTTGGTCAAAAAAAGACCTTTCTAAAAATACCCATCTGCCCTAACAACAGACTACAACCGTCCAAAAGGTCTTATTTAATAAGCCACCCTCCTCCTTGTGCTATTCTCCCCAGTTTTGTGTGTTTCTACATATCTGTTTAACTACTCTCTCAACACACACACACATCCTTCTTGCATCACAGACCCCGAATATTTATCAAATTTGATGCACACAAGCCCATAGATGAGGCTACTTCAGAAAGTCTGTGGAAAATGGAATTAAGAAAGAATTTTGTTTAGATGCATAAAAGTTTGAAATCCTTGCATAGAAGGAGTCTTCAAAAACTGCATAGAGAATGCATATGAATTTTTTAAAAAACAGATTTTAAAAGTTTTGAACCAAAATAAATTTTTAAATTCATTTTCCATGAACTTTTTGAAGTACCTTTGTGCTATTTGGTGGCTACAGAAAGAATAAAGAAAACCAACATTAGTAAGCATTCCATTTTTTAACAATTTTTTGTCATTTAACATTGCTAACATTTCTTTATAGCTCACTAAGAAACCTTTCTACTTAAATTTCCTTTTAATCTGTAGCAAAAATTAGCTGGCTCCAACAATCATATTCCTTATGTATTTAAGTATGTTGTTAATAATTCACTCAACCTTTCCTTCCTCCAAGTTAAATAATCTGGTGGCTTAGATTTTTTTTCATAGGTCTTAATTTGCAAAAGAAGTACACATCTTCATGAATTTATTTATATATTTTAATCATTTCATGAGTTTAACAGTACAATTACTAAGATTAAAGGAGAAAAACCATTTTAGAACATATTCCCCCAAGATTTGCAGCAGCACAGTGGATGAAGAAGAAAAAGCTGATCCAGATGGCAAGAAACATAAAGGAGAAGTCTGGAGGCATGTTCTATCATAGGAAGATATTTGATGGACTGGGAGTGAGCTGAGCTGAACAGAGAACAGGAAGACCTAGGCAACAGGGGTACAGGTTCTGCAGAAAGCTGCTGCTGATACTATTTTAAATAAAAAATACTATTAGATGTGTGGTTTTAAGTTAGGATTTGAGGACAGGAGTTATGTAGGCACTCGCCTTTATGTGTACCTGAATTGATAAATTATAAGACTCTTAAAGAAGAAAGATAGTTTTGGTTATGGAAAGGGAAGAGTGAAGATTATCTGACAAATAGTGAGAAACCTCTAGATACTGAAACACTGGGAATCAAGGAAACCAAAGTAGACACTGTCAGTGGGGAAGAAACGTCAAAGTGTCCAACAAGTTTGACTTGGGACTCACATTAAGTAAGGTCCAACTCATAACTCAGAATGAATCCAACCTAGACTTAAACTGACTTTAACCAAAAATTGCCTTTATATTTTCTGAATTCCAGTAGGAGACCTATCTAATTATACAACCTTATTTTTAAATTGATTTTATTTTTCTTTTCTTCTATACTTGGCAAAAATCTTCCATATCTTTTTTTTCCCTGTAGTGGAAATACTCATGTGCATTTATTGAAATAATGATTAGTTCACTAACAAAAAGAATGAATTCTATCATACAGTTTAAGAATTTAAATAATATTGATAACACGTATATCTTCCAACTGAAATATACCTGATAGATTTAAGGAAAGCTGATAATTTTATTTTGAGATTAGTGATCATACCTACAAATCGCATTGTCCTCATCATTTTCCTGGTTACATTTGACTACATAAAAATATAGGTGCAGATGAAATGGTTATGGTGGAATAATATTATAATTTACCAACAATGATTTGTAGACAAGCTTAGAGAACTTTAAAATGGTCTATCGTGGTAAGGATATGTGTGTTATTTTCCCTTAACTTTGTTAAGAATATTGAGTAAGTGGAATACTAATAGAAGGAGAAAATGTATTTTCTTTTTTTCCTACCATCCACATTTCTCTTGTTTGCACATGTTCCACTTCACCCTTACTTTTGTCATTCAGTGTTTTGATTATTTGGGTAACAGCATGTATAAGATTTCCATCTTTCCCTCACATTCCTACATTTTAGTTTTTTCCATCACTGAAACTTTAGTTTCTAATGGTAAACACATATAAATAAAATATATTTAACTTGAAAAGCAATTCCCATTTTATATTATCAGTTTGGATATGTACTAAAAACTCTAAACCATAGAGTGAATCTATATTCTTTGCTTTTTAAACAATATTAAGTCTCTTATTTTTAATTTCCCTAGTTATTATAAAAAAGATAAGAAAATGTATACAATTGGTGTCAAAAAGAGGAAAAAACAGCCATCCATCCTACCTTCCTTCCTTTCTGCCTCCCTTCTTCCTTTTTCTGATTTTCCACAGGACGGGGGTAGGGGGTATAAAGGGCTAAGCAAGCAGCAAGCACTTTCTGTTTGCGCACTGCATATATATGTATGTGTGTGTGTGTGTGTGTGTGTGTGTGTGTGTGTGTGTTTGTACATTACTAAATCTTTGTTATTTCAACATTTGTGACAATGTAAATGGTAAATGTGTCCTCTTCATGTAGTAGATTTTTTACTGAGTTGAATGAATTATTAAATTTTTCAAAATTATTTTTACACCTTTCAGACTCTGTTTTGTAAGCCTTAGAGAAATTACCTGAATTCAAATCTTATTTAATATTACTTAAACTCACCTCTTTGAAGCATTGAAGATGGGAAACACATTTTGTTTTCAGATCCATCATACCTTTAAAATCTTCTTTAAAACAATCTATGTTGTACACATGATAGCAAATTTCCATGGCAAAACAGTGAAGATCGTTTTCTCCTAATGCCTGTTTACCAGGACCAAGTCTTCTATTGAATAATAAATATGTAAGTCACTTCCTGTTTCAATCAACTAATTGATTTTTCTGTTGCACTGTTTTATCTCCTGTTCCCTTTTTACTATTAAGAATGTTTTAATAGAAATTTATTTTTAAATGTTAGAACGGAAAAATAAATAAGAATTTCTGTTAACAAGTGTGGGAGACCTGAACTACTGTGAAGTTATGTTTCTTTCTCTTGTGCTAAAGTGTGTGAGTTAGAGGAATCCACAGTCAACCTCTAACATCAGGCCTTTACCCCCATATACCATTCCTACTACCATGGTATCTTCCTAGCAGCACTCTTACTTCCTCTCAAGTGTCAGCAATAGAACTATCGTTGAAACACTGACTTGCAGTTTGGCCCTCATTGCGTGCACTGTTCTTACACATGGAAATGCCCAACCATAGGGTCACTGTAGATGTCAGATCCAATCAGGCAGCAGTGTCTCCTTCAGATGGCTACATTTGAGAGTAAAGGCTTCAATGACAGTCTGGCCAGTCTCCCAGAGTGTCAATTATTAATATCTGACTTTATTTGGCAGCAATAACTCAACTTATTGAATGAAATACAAGAAGCTTTAATCAATGGCAGTACAGACCATTCAAATTTAACTGCAAAGAATTCACATTCTTCATATAGAAATAATGAATGTACTTATTAATATAAATTATGTTTTTGTGTTATAATCTAATTGCTTTTAGTACAAAATGTATATATTTTACATATACTAGTAGAAATAAAGTGTGCTGGGACATTTTTAGCAGCTACAAAATAACGTAAAATTCTGTGAAATAATCACTTGAGTGTGATATAAAATCATGCATTTTTTTAAGAAAAAGATTTAATTTTATTTATTTGAAAGACAAAGTTACAGAGCAAGATAGAGACAGAGAGAGAAATAAGTTCTTCCATCCGCTGGTTCATTCCCCCAAATGGCCACAATGGCCGGAGCTGCACAAGTCCAAAGCAAGGAGTCAGGAGCTTTCTCCAGATCTCCCATGTGGGTGCAGGGTCCCAAGCACTTGGGCCATCCTCCACTGCCTTCCCAGGAGCATTAGCAGGGAGCTAGATCGAAAGTGGAGCAGCCAGGATTCAAACTGGTACCCATATGGGATGCTGGCGCTGCATGCTGAGGCACTGACCCACTGCACCACAGTGCGGGCCCCAGGATCACGCATTTTTAAAACACTTTTTGAGTAAGAGTATGATTTCTATGTTTTAAAAAGAGTTAATGACTAACTTCTAAAAGGTTACTTTCAGTTATACAATATTAACCATGGAGAGATTCGGTTCAACAAGTCCTCTAGGCACAATTATATTGAAACTTACAAATTAAATTCAAGAGTTGCCTTGACTCAAAATAATTTTGTAGGGTATACGGTTTTTCCCTTTAGTTTTTTTTTCTTAAGTTTCAAAAATGTAATGCTATTCTTTAAAAGTTTAATTCTTTTTTTCTAAGATATTTATACCCCAACACATTAATACGTAGAGCTAAGAAATTAAGGCACCTCAACTTGGGAGTAAAATAAAACCTTTTTATTGTAGAATAAGTTCAAAAAAGTAAAGCAAACAGAAAAATTACACTCCACTCCAAAGCACCCAAATCCTAGCATTCACAATTATCCCCATTTTGAAATTTGGTTTCATCTTCTCAACTGCCACCTTCCTTCTTGAATATTTTAAAGTAAATCTCATCATTACTCTTGTAATTAACTTGATTACTAGCTAGGTATTTGGTGTAGTGATTAAGAAGTGTGAATTCCTGTCATTTACATGGAAGACCTGGATTGGGTTTCTCATTCATAATTTTGGTCTGGCCTATCCCCAGCCATTGTAGGCATTTGAGGAGTGAACCAGCAGAGGGAAGCTCTCTATGTCTCTTTGACTCTCTTTCTCTGTCTCTCAAACAAAGTATAATATAAGAAAGTATTTTTATTAAAACAACAATAATAATTTGGTGGATCCTCCAGAAACATATTCATAACTAACTTGGTTCTTTTACTGATTGATTGACTTATTTTTTTACTAACTCATATATTAAACTTTTGTTGGGGCACTTATCATATTCTAGACTCTGTATTAAGCCTTGAAGTTGATTGGCTAGACAAGTTCATTAGGACTCTTTTTTAGAAGTTCTCAATGATCAGAAATATAAACCTCTAATAAATAGGGTCATATCTCTCAACTACTTAAACCCCACCCATGACACTTCATGACGCCCCGATAATCCTTAGTGTGACAAGTGAGGTCCTTCAGAATCTATCACCATCAAACTCCCCACACTCAACTTGAACCACTGCACCACAGCCACTTTAAACTCATTTTATGTGGAGATATTTTGTTTTCTAAATATGTCTTACTCTTTTTACACATGCTGGTCTCTCTGCTATTTTCATCTGCAAACCAGGCCAATTCTCATGCAGTTTTCAAAACACAACCCGATCATTGCCTCTTTAGAATACCTTACATTGTGCCTCTCCTCCTAGCAAACAGCTGAGTGTCCTACCAGAGGAACTTCTGTGTCTTTCCACAGCAGCATAGCATTTAGATACGTTATAGTTTTATGCTGTTCTCACTCACTAACTAAATTAAATGTTTTTATGACAATCCTTGAATTTTGGATTTCTGTATTCCTATTAGGTGGAGAAATTCAGAATATACAACGGGCACTTAATACATTTTTTAGTGTGTGTGTATGTGTGTGTTTGTGTGAAGACATTTTTTTTTAAAAGAATATACTATAGTCCTTTCTGGAAGTATGCCAGAGTGATTCCTAATGATAACCCCAGTGTGCCAAAATTTTATAAGACTAATAGAAGCAAATGGATTCTTTTGTAGTTTTTCATTGGAGAGAAGGAAACAATACACGTATTTTTTTAAAAAAAAAAATCAGAGTATTATGTGTAATTTTTTATCAGCTCTACCCTTTCAGGTTGTTTGCAACAGTATAATTTAAATATGAAATGAAGGGATGATATGATTGCCAAAAGGTTGCAGAACACAAAATAATGGTCCAGAAGAAAGAGGCCTAACCTAAGGTGATGGACATCAAATTCTCCTTTCCCCCTTCGTATTTCCTCTTGCCACTTAATATTTTTTAAATGTTTATTTATTTATTTGAAAATCAGAGTTACACAGAGAGAAGGAGAGGCAGAGAAAGAGAGAGAAGTCTTCCATCTATTGGTTCACTCTCCAACTGACCACAATGGCCAGAGTTGAGCTGATCCGAAGCCAGGAGCCAGGAGCTTCTTCCAGGTCTCCCATGTGGGTGCAGGGGCCCAAGGACTTGAGCCATCTTTTACTGCTTTCCCAGGCTATAGCATAGAGCTGGATCAGAAGTAGAGCAGCCAGGTCTCAAACTGGTGCCCATATGTGATTCTGGCACTGCAGGTGGTGGCTTTACCAGCAACACCACAGCGCTGGCCCCGCAACTTAATATTAATATGTTTTCTTAGTACATTTTACCTACATGTCTTTTTATCTCATTGTTCTGTGTTTTTTTTTTATTAAGGATCGTAGAGAAAACAAATAGATATGTAGAGATTTGACTGAATATCAAGTAAATGGAATGGTGCATCTGCAGTGCTCCTGTAATTTCGGCAAGTCCTCAGAGAGGATCACAGAATTTTAAAGCTGGAAAGGACCCAAGAGCTTATCTAGTTCAAATCCCTCCTTTTCAAGATCTAGTCAGTCCTGCAATCTTTCTGGTATTACTGGTTAAAGGGTAGGGTTGCTAAATAGCTAAAAAAGAATCATTTATCATGGAGGAGTCAACATGACTTCACATGGTTTCACTAAGCTATTTCAGGGGATAAATAAACATGACTAAGGAGATTTGGAGAGAAAGTTATATTTAAACTTTCAGAAAGCTTCTCAACAAGTTCCTATATCAGAGACAATTTAAATAATCCTCATAAGAAATTGGCCTAGAGAAAAAGAAGGAGAAATTTGAGTAGTTAATAGTAGACAGACAAGAATCAAATCCTAATCCCATCTCTTACTGAGTAGCCTTGGGGAAATTATTTCACCTCATTTAGTATAATTTTCCCCACAAATAATATAAGAACAGTGAATTTACCTAATTCTCAGAACTACTGTGAAGATTGAATGGAATAATACTTTTTGGAATAAAAGCTAACATATATGGAGTACTTACGATATGTCAGACACTCTCCTAAGAGTTTAATAAATATTACTTCATTTAATTCTCACAAGGCCCCAAAGAGAAAGGTACTGTTATTATCAGCCTACTTTAAAGAAGAGAGAACCAAGACAGAGAGTGCTAAAGTAACATCTCCTGAATCATGGAGCTATGGCTTAGTAAACCATGGAATCAAATTTAGGAGGTCTGGCTCCAAAATCCTTACTTTTAGCCAATCAATCTTTAATTCTTATGCTATTATATGCATAAATCCTTTGCCATGCAGAAGAACCAGGTATACAATAAAAGGCTTAATAAATGTTACCTAATGGGGCTAGTGCTGTGGCATAGTGGGTAAACCTGTTGCCTGCAGTGCCAGCATCCCATATGGATGCCAGTTTGAGACCTGGCTGCTCCACTTCTGATCCAGCTCTCTGCTATGGCCTGGGAAAGCGTTAGAAGATGGCTCAAGTCCTTGGGCCCCTGCACCCACGGGGGAGACGTGGAAGAAGCTCCTGGCTCCTGGCTTCGGATCAGCTCTGCTCCAGCTGTTGTGGCCAATTGGGGAGTTAACAAGCAGATAGAAGACCCCTCTTTCTCTCTCTGCCTCTCCTCTCCCTGCGTAACTCTGACTTTCAGTTATAAATAAATGAATCTTTAAAAAAAAGTTACCTATTACTATTTTTATACTTTCTCATTTGAAAAAAGAATGGAATGTCTAATACTGACTGAAGACCTCTATGCTTGAGGCATTCTCTTTACAATGAGCCTAGAAGGCCATATTTAGCCTTAGTTTCCATAGCTTAATCATGGTCAGAAGCCAGTGTGGAACATAACCATGATTCAGGGAACCTTGATCTTTGTCCAAAGCCCATGGTCTTTCCCCCAAATTCCAGCTTGCACTGTTATTATTTGGATTTGCTGTCTTTGTTCTTCCTCTACCAAAAACAAACTTAGTATATAAGTACTTATGTATATAAGATATAAGGAACATACACAAATTATATCAATAATTATATTTGACCTATGGGTGAGCAAAACTTAGTAAAGGGCAAATAAAGAGTGGCAGGAAAGGAAATAAGTTGATGAGATTATGAAGAACAGAAACCTGTATAATTTCATGTTTTAGAACATAATGGGGCATATGAATACACATTAAAGTTTGTTAATTTTCAATTGACAATAAGCTTTTTGGGGGAGAATGTATAGAGGAATATCTATACCATAATTACGTTAGTATTTCATGACAGTGGGCAGGTCTACAAAAAATTCATGGAAAATTCATAGTATCACAAAACTATGCATGAATTAAAAAAAAACTCTTTTAATTCCATTTTCTCACAAACTGTCTGAAGTACCCTTGCATGGTATGACAAAATTAATCTAAATTTTGGATAAAGAAAAAATTTTAACCCAAACTGCTACTGTTTAGCTATTTGCTTATATTTAAGTCATTTAAAAACTTTAAGCTATATATTCCACATTTTTTTTCTTGACAGGCAGAGTGGACAGTGAGAGAGAGAGACAGAGAGAAAGGTCTTCCTTTGCCGTTGGTTCACCCTCCAATGGCCACCGCGGCCAGCGCACTGTGGCGGGCACAACATGCTGATCCAAAGGCAGGAGCCAGGTGCTTCTCCTGGTCTCCCATGGGGTACAGGGCCCAAGCACTTGGGCCATTCTCCACTGCACTCCCAGGCCACAGCAGAGAGCTGGACTGGAAGAGGGGCAACCAAGACTAGAACCGGGTGTGCCAGCGCTGCAAGGTGGAGGATTAGCCTATTGAGCCACGGTGTCGGCCTATATTCCACATTTGTAAGATGGAAGTGATAGCACTTACCTTTTAGTATTATAAGAACTGACAATTGCTCATAGAGTATGATTTTATGTAATTATTATTATTATGTATTTATGTAATTATTATTATTATAATAATTACTGACAAAAAATCTTTGATTTAACCCAAGAACAGAACGGTCCATCTGAATAATCAAACTTTCTATTTTATACAAGCTAACAAGTTGTGTGGTTATGTTCAATATTGCCAAACTTTCCTCTTAGTAAAAATTTCCAGATTGATGTTATCTGAGTCCTCTTGTTCTACTTTAGACCAGTTTGCCGTTTTTTGAGTTGGTTGAGACAATGCAATATCCATATAATAAATTCTGTTTGGTTTCTGCCACCTGTAAGGAAAGTTACCATGATTAACCAACATTCAAAGACTGATTAGGTACAGCATCATTTTAATTAGCACCCAAAACAACCAATCATAGTTGACAATTCCTTCAACAATCAGCTTCATTTTTCATTATAATTAACACAAAAGAAGTTAGAATAATCTTATGACTTTATATACACTGCTATAGATTTCATACCTTTTTCTGCTTTTCTATACTACTCTTTCACTTGGATTTCTCTCCTCTAGTTTTACTTGTATTCTCTCTATTTTATTTTAAAATTAAAGTATATATATATATACATATACATACAAACATATATATATTTTAAGGGTATACTTTTCTGATTCTTTATCAATGTATGTACCATGTAATTGCAGCTCAGATCAAAATATAGTGAATTTACATCACCTATAGCATGTCCTCTATAACCTTCCCAAAGGTAACAACTGTTCTGAATTTTATCATCACAGATGAGTTTTTTCTATTCTTGATCGTCATGTAAATAAATCATTCAATATGATATTGTTTTGTATCTGACTTTTTTCCCCAAATACACAATTTTGATATTCATCCATGTTATTGCAGGAATCATCACTTATATTTTCATAGTGCTATATAGTGTTTCATTGTGTGAATATGCCATCATCTATTTATACATTTGCCCATAGAATTTGATTTGTTCCCTGTTGAGGGCTGCTACATATAAGATGGCTATTATGTATAGGCATAATTAATTGAATGATTGTTATGTACAAGCCTTTTTTGGGAAATATGTACCTTTTTTGAATATATGCATAGGAATGGAACTGATTAATTAAAGGTCAGGTATTTATGGCTTAATCAAATAATACCAAATATTTTCAAGGTGATTGTTCCATTTTACCCTGTTATGAGCAATTTGTAAGCCTTTCAAAATGTCAACATTTGATATTTTTAGTCTTTAATTTTAGCAATTCTGGAGGATGGGTAGTAAGTAGGATCTCATTGTGATTCCAATTTGCATTTCCCTAATAAGCAATTGATTAATCAATTTTAGATTTATTTGAAGATATAAAAGACCTAAGATGGTCAATACAATTTGAAGAATAAGATGAAGCTGGAAGACTTACACTACCAAGTTCTGACACTGACCATAAAGCTGTCATTGCAAATAAAAGGTGAAACAGAGTTCAGAAAGTGGACCCAAACATGGTGGTCATCTGATTTTCAATTATAATGCCAACTATTCATATGATGCAACCACATTTTTTAATATGAAGACACAGTTGCAACAGGACTCTGTGTGTAGCCTTTTTGGTGGAATGTTTAGGTTTCCTGAAATAAGCTATATATTAGCTATAATAAAAAGCAAATACAACTACTAAACTCACATTCTTTGGACATAGATGAGCATTCCACCTGGTGCCACTATGTCCCAGCCACTAAAGCACTAAAGAGTAATCCACTGCTGCTATAGGGAGCACTGTGCTCAGCCTACCAAGTCCACTGGGTGTTATTGTTCATGTGTGGGCCTTTGGATCTGAGGGCATGCCACATCTGTGGCTGTACCAGATGTCCTGATCTGCTAAGTCCTGCCAGAAGTCCCCACCCACCATGCAAAATGGGGAAATTGATAGACTATCTGCACCTACAACTGCAAATGCCACAGCCAGAAATGCTACCATACCCACTCAGCTAAGAGAATTACATTAAGTTGATGGATCCATCCCATAAATACTTGAAGCCTAGATAAATAAATCAGAGAAATTGAGAAAACAATTAATGATGTGAATGAGAAATTCAGCAGATAGAGATAATTAAAAAAGAACTAAACAGAAATCTTGGAGCTAAACAGCTCAATCAATAAAATTAAAAATACAGTTGGGAAGGGCCAGCATTGTGACACATCTGGTTAAGCCACCACCTGCAACAACAGCATCCTATATCAAAGCAACAGTTCAAGTCTTAATGACTATGCTCCTGATCTAGCTCCCTGCTAATGTGCCTAGGAAAGCAGAGAAGTTGGTCTAAGTGCTTGCCCTGCCACCCACATGGGAGAACAAGGTGGAGTTCCAAGCTCCTGGCTGTTTTGGCCATTTGTGAAGTGGACCAATGAGTAGAAGATTCCTCTTTCTCTTTTTCTCTCTGTATGTCTCTGTCTCTTCTTCTCTCAGTGTGTAACTCTACCTTTCAAATAAATACATAAATCTTTAAAAAGCTACAGTTGAGAGCCTCAATAACAGACTAGATTAAGCAGAAGAATTTCTGGGTTTGCAGATGGGTCTTTTGAAATAACCCAGTCTCACACACACATATACACACACACAGAAACAGAACTTAAAAAAAAAAAAAAAACGGAAAAAGCCTACAAGACCCATGGGACACTATTAAGTGAAAAAATATTTCATTATGGGGCTCCTAGGAGAAGCAAAGAAAATCCATTTAACAAAATAATAGCTGAAAACTACCCAAATCTTGGGAAAATAGATATCCATGTCCAGATAGCTCAAAGCACTCCAATTCATTTGACCATAAAAGGTACTCTGCAAGTCATAGTATAAGTCCAACTGTCAAAAGTCCATGACAAAGATAATTCTAAAAACAGCATGAGAAAATTGACAAGTAAAATATAAGGGGATTTCTATTATACTAACAATAGATTTCTCACGAAAACCCTAATATCCCAAGCAGTCCACACAGCAGAATCATAGAATGAATATTGCTTTAAATAGCGCTCTGAACTCAGAATCAGCCCTTAAGGCATTCTGGCTGAGAAGGCCATGAGAGTATTTCAGGCATGGAAAGCAAAGAAACTGTGGCAAAAAATGACCTAGATGAAGGACCTTGGTGGGTGAGACCCCAGTGGAAAGAAGTGGTCATCAAAGAAGGATGTACTTTTCTCTGAAGGGAGGAGAGAACATTCACTTTGCTTATGGCCTTGTCTAAATGCTTATGGAGTTTGAGGATTCAAAAGGCTTCCATAGACTAGGCAGTTCATGTCAAGAGCCTCAGGTGATCACTGACATCATATATAAGAGTGTTAATTGTGCTGGCGCCGTGGCTCAACAGGCTAATCCTCCGCCTTGAGGCACCGGCACACCGGGTTCTAGTCCCAGTCGGGGCACCGGGTTCTGTCCCCGTTGCCCCTCTTCCAGGCCAGCTCTCTGCTGTGGCCCAGGAGTGCAGTGGAGGATGGCCCAAGTGCTTGGGCCCTGCACCCCATGGGAGACCAGGAGAAGCACCTGGCTCCTGCCTTCAGATCAGCACAATGTGCCCACGGCGGTGAACCAACAGCAAAGGAAGACCTTTCTCTCTGTCTCTCTCTCTCACTGTCCACTCTGCCTGTCAAAAAAAAAAAAAAGAGTGCTAATTGTTAAATTAATAACAAGAGTCACTAAGCATGAACTTTCCATGCAGGACCCCTATCCTCAAAGAGTTGTATTGTAATTATGTCTAAATGCTTGCAAAAGATGTATCATTCTTGGTGCTTCTTTAAAGTTAACTAATTTTCTAAAAAAAATAGTGAAATTAATTCAAGATGCAATGACTTTGAACAGCCCTTGTCTCGACTGTTGAGGAACATTTTTTGTTTGTTTGTTTGTTTGTTATCTTTGCTTTTTTCGTGCAAATTGTTGAGCTCTTTACTTAGTATAGAATTGGTCTTCCATATATAATGCTAATCAAAAATGTATCTTAGTGGAGAATGGGAATGGGATGGGGAGGATGAGGAAGTGTGGGAGAATGGGTATGGTGGAAAGAATCACTGTATTCCTAAAGTTGTACTTATGAAATCCATAAAGTTTGCACTATTTAAATGAAAAGGTTCTTTGAGGGAAAAAAACATAAAACAAAAAAAGCAAACACACAAACCTTATATCCCAGAACTGGCATCGTGGCATAGTGGGTAAAGCCATAGCCTGTGATGCTGGTATCCCATACGGGTGTCAGATCATGTCCCAGCTGCTTCACTTCTGTTCCTGCTCCCTACAAATGTACCTGACAAAGTAGTGGAAGATGGCCCAGATGTGAAGGCACCTGCAACCCACATGAGAGCTGGCAGAAGCTCCTGGCTCCTGGCTTTGGCTTAGCTCAGCCCTGGTTGTTGTGGCTATTAGGGTAGTGAACCACCAGATAGAAGATCTCTCTCTCTCTCTCTCTCTCTCTGCCTTTCAAATAAATAAATAATTTTTTTAAAAAAGAAAAAATCTTACAGCCTAGGGGAGAATGACATGATATGTTAAAAATTCTGAAATGAAAGAACTGCCAAGCAAGAAAAAACATCCTTCAGAAATGATGACAATATAAAGCCTTTCCAAAACAAATGAACAATGAGGGGCTTCATTACTATAAGACAGGTCTTACAACAAAAGTTCAAGGGATTTCTGCATCTACAAAATGAAAGATGATAACTGCTACAATTGTTAGTGCTATGGTACAGCACAAGCAGTATTAAGAAGGATGTCTATAGCAATAAGCACCTATGTTAAAAATATTTTTATAAACAGCCTAATTTTATAGCCAAAGGAACTAGCAAGACAAACCAAACCCAAAATTAGTAAGAGTAAAGAATAGCAAAGAACAGAGAAGAAATGAATCAAGCACAAACACAAAAAGCGATACAGAAGATCAATTAAATGAAGATCTGAATTTTTAAAAAGATAAACAAAATTAACAAATCTTTGACTAGACTAACCAAGAAGAAAGAGAGAAGACCCAAGTAAATAAAATCAGAGTTGGAAAAGTATACATTAAAACTGATGCCACAAGTGATAATTAGGGATTATCACTAATAACTGTAAGCCTACAAATTCAAAACCTAGAGAAAACGGATTAATTTATGAGTAAATATGTCCTATCAAAATCCAACCACAGAATTATTGAAAACCTAAGTGGAACAATAATGAGTAATAAGATTGAATCAGTAAAAAGTCTCTCAAAAAGAAAAACCTAGGAACCAAATGTTTCACTGCTGAATTTTCCCAAACTTTATAAAAATTAATTAATTAATTAATTATTTAAGGAATGGAAATTTCATATGTACAATTTTAGGAATATAGTTATTTTTCTCACCATGCCCACCCTCCCACCTACACTCCTACCCCTCCTCCTCCTTCTCCCCTTCCCAGTCCTATTCTCCATTAAGATTCATTTTCAATTAACTTTGTACACAGAAGACCAACTCTGTACTAAGTAAAGAGTTCAACAACTTGCACATACATACACACACACATACACACAAACTGAGAACAAGTATCACTGTTAATTCTCATAATATAATTCATTGAGGACAGAGGTCCTGCCTGGGGAGTTAGTGCACAGTGACGCCTGTTGTTAATTTAACAGTTAGCACTCTTATGTATGACGTCAGTCACCACCCGAGGCTCTTGATATGAGCTGCCTACTCTATGGAAACCTTTTGAGTCCACAGACTACATCAGTATTTAGACAAGGCCATAAGCAAAGCAGAAGTTCTCTCCTCCCTTTAGAGAAAAGTATATCCTTCTTTAATGGCCATTTCTTTCTGTTGGGATCTCACTCACAGAGATCCTTCATGCAGAGAATTTTTTTCCACAGTATCTTGGCTTTCCATACGTAAAATTCTCTCAAGGGATTTTCAGCCACACCAGGAAGCCTTAAGGGCTGATTCTGATTTCAGATTGTTACTTAATACATTTGCCATTCTATGAGTCTGTTGTGTGGACTGCTTCCCATGTTGAACAGTCTCTCCTTTTTAATTCTATTATAATTATCCGACACTTGATTCTATTTATATGGTTACTTTAACACATAATCCTATCTATATGTTCACTTTAACACTTAATATGATCACTTTAATACTTACGTTGATATTTTTATCACCCAGCTTAATGGGATTGGGGCCCCATGACAAGTTTTTAAACTGTACCCTTAGAAATTGGTCCTTAGGAATGTATGCAGAACTATACAGCTTTATAGCTGCAAACTTCCTCCTCCTCCTCCTTCTCTTATTCCCACTCTTATTTCTTACTGAGATCCATTCTCAATTAACTTTATACACATATGATTAACTCTATGTTAAGTAATGAATTCAACAAATAGTATGAAGTGAAAAAAATGAAAAAAGAAAAAAACGCTTCTTCTACAGTGAAGACAAGGATAGCTCAGGTCATCTCTTCTCAAAGTGTCAATTTCACTTCTACTGATTTCATTTTAGGTGCTCTATTCATTCTCACAGATAAGGGAGAACATATGGTATCTGTCCTTTTGGGACTGGCTTATTTCATTAAGTATGAAGCTTTCCAGATTCATCCATTTTGTTACAAATGACCAGATTTTTTTTTTACTGCTGTGCAGTATTCCATAGTGTACATATCCCATAATTTCTTTATCCAGTCTTCAATTGATGGGCAGTTAGGTTGATTCGATGTCTTAGCTATAGCGATTGAGCTGCCATAGACATGGGGGTGCAGATAATTCTTTTATTTACTGATTTCATTTCCCTTGGGTAAATTCCAAGGAGGGGGATGCTATTCTCAAACTATTCCAGAAAAATCAAAAGGGAGGGAAATATTCCAAACATGCTAGTAGGCCAAAACGATACAGAGACATAACAAAGAAAACCATAGACCAATATGCCTAATGAACATACATGCAAAAATTCTCAACTAGATTCCAGAAAACTGAACCCAAAGTACATAAAAAAGGTAAAGCACCAGAACCAAGGTGAGATTTATCTCAGGAATGCAGTTATACAACATACACAAATCAATAAACATTATACATCATATCATAGAAGCAGAATGAACTCATTAGATACAGAAAAGTAATTCAAGAAAATTAAGCAAACGATAAAATTTTCAACAAATTAAGAATGAAAGGAATGTGCTTCAGCACAAGAAAGGCCATATCTGTCAAACCTGTAAGCCAACACCATATTGAAAGCGAAAAGTTGGAAATATTTCCTTTAAGATCTGTAGTATGTCAAGGATGTCCACTTTCACCATGGTTATTCAACACAATACTTGGAAGTATTAGCCAGAGCAATTAGACAAGAAAAAGAAATAAAGGGCATTTAAAGAGAAAAGGAAGTAGTCAAATTCTCACTGTTTACAGGAGACATGACTTTATATACAGAAAAATCTGAAGACCATTAGAACTGACAAATAACTGCAGTAAAGTTGTATGACACAAAACAAACCTATAAAAATCATGAACATTTTTAAACATCAATAATGAATTTTCAGAGAAATAAGAAATGTAATTTCACAATTGTGCCCCCAACACACACACACACACACACACACACACACACACACAAATACTCTGAAATAAATTTAACTGAGAAAGTGAATAATTTTTGCAATGAAAATGATAAAACCATGATAAATCGAGGAGGACACACACAGAAAGATCCACATTCATTGATTAGAAAAAGTAATATTGTTAAAATGGCTATACTACTACATGTAATTTATAGTCTCAATACAATCTCCATTAAAAATACTAATGCTTTCTCCATAGAACTATAAAAAAGCTTAAAATTCACATGTAACACAAAGATCTCAATAGGCAAAGCAGTCTTGAACAAATACAACATGGTGGAGGCATGAAAATACCTGCTCTCAAATGGATTATATGAAATAAAGCAGATTTTGCACAGCAAAGGAAATATCAACAGAGTGAAAAAGACAGCCTGCAGAATGGGAGAAAATATTTGCAAACTATTCACCTAATAAAAGATTAATATCCAGAATATATAAGAAACTGAAAAAAACTTAGTATCAAAGAAAAGATGCGATGAAGAAATGAGCAAGTGATCTGAATAGATATTTCTTAAAAGCTCATTTGTAAAAAGCCAACAAGTACATGAAAAAATGCTCAGCAGAACTAATCATCAGGGAACTGCAAATCAAACCCACAATGAGATATCACCTTACTCTGGTTAGTACAACTCTAATAAAAAAATACAGAAAATAACATGCTAGTGAGCACATATAGAAAGAGGAACTCTCATACACTGTTGGTGAGAATGTAAATTAATGCAATATTTGTGGAAAATAGTATGAAGTTTTGTCAAAAAACTAAAATAGAACTATCATATAATCCAGGAATCTCACTGCTTTGTATATATCCAAAGGCAATGGAATCAGACTTTCAAAAGAGACATCTGTACTCTTATATTTATTGTAGCATTATTCTCAATAGCCAAGATAGAGAATTAACTGGTATCCATCAACAGATGGGGATAAATGAAATGTGTCATATATATATATATAGCATGTTATATATATATACCATATATATGTATAATAGAATATTATTAAGTCATAATAGAAACTCATTAGTTTGCTGCAACATGGATGAAACTAGAGGACATTATATTAAATGAAATAAGCCAAATGCAGAAAAATACATACATGTTTTTCTTCATATGTAACAGCTAAATAAGTTGATTTTATAAAAGTAGAAAGTAGAATAGGGGTTATAAGAGGCTAGGAAGGGTTGTGGAGTAATGAGACTAGGAAGAGGTACAAAAATACAGTTAGATAAGAATTGCATTCCATAGCACAGTAGCATGACTATGGATAATGGTTTATTGTATATTTCAAAATAGCTAGAAGTAAGGATTTTGTATGTTTCCAACACAAAGAAATGAGAAATTGTTGAAGTTATGGATATGCTAATTCCCTTATTTTGTCATTACACATTATATATATGTACCACAATGTCATATTGTAATTAGTGAATATGCACAATTATGTACTAATAATTATAATAATATTTAATAATATAAATAAATAATAAAATAATAATATTTCTCTTTTTAAAAGAAGTTTGTCAATAGAAACACTATGCAAATAAGGTCTCCCTACCTGCCCCTTGAAGAACTGCTTGTAACTATTAAGAGAAGTAGCTTCCAGGAGCAAGTTATAGGACAGTTAACGTCTCATGTTTGGGAAAATGAATACCTCATTTCCCACTTGCAAAAGCCAGAAACCAGTTCCATTAATTTAGTCTGTATTTGAGTCATTTCTTATTACACTTGATTTTTTTAAAAAAATATTTATTTATTTGAAAGGCAGAGGCAGAGAGAGAGAGAGAGGTTCACTCCCACTGGTTCACTCCCCAAATGGTTGCAATGGCCAGAGCTGGGCCTATCTGAAGCCAGGAACCAGGAGCCTCTTCCAGGTCTCCCATGTGAGTGCAGGGGCCCAAGCACTTGGGCCATCCCCTACGGCTTTCCCATCCCATAGCGGGGAGCTAGATTGGAAGTGGAGCAGCCAGGACTTGAAACAGTGCCCATGTGGGATGCTGGCACTGCAGGCAGCAGCTTTACCTGCTATTCCACAGTGCTGGCCCTTACACTTGATTTTTAAAAAAGTAAGAGTTTATTATTCTCAGTGACAAGTTGTATTTTCCAAAGAGAGATGTCAAAATCTCTCATCCCACATGCTCTTTGGCAATCTGACCTTGTCACTCCCCTATCAAGGGGAAACTATATTCCTTCCCTTTGAATCTGCTCCAAACAAAACAAACTGCTCCAAATAACAGCAAATGGGAGAAGTGGTGGCAGATAACTTTTGAGGGTAGGTCATAAAATGTCATACTACTTCTATACAGTTCTCCTTAAAAGCTCACTGTAGGGATGCTCCCTTTCAGAATTCACCTGCCTTGCTGTGAGAGCCTAAACGGAGAGCCCACATAAAGGAGATTCAGCCAGTGTCTCCACCTGAGCCTAATCTTCATGTCATCGCAGCACAAGCATCAGACACGTGGGAGGAGCTTCCAGGCAATTCCAGTTGCCATTCTTTTGGTTTATGCCCAGTAATTTCAGCCTTTGTTAATTTTGTAGAGTAGACACGACCCAATGATGATAGTATGAATTTCTAAACTGAATAAAATGATTATTGTATATGTTCTAAGTTTGGAATGGTTTGTTTTGCAGTAATAGCAACTGGAATATTGCTGTTAAATAAATACGGGAAATATGCTGGTATTGGCATTTGCCTGAAGAAGGTCACTGTGCTTGGCAATGACAACAAAAAGGTCACCATAGGAAAGACTTAAGTTTATTCTACAGCATAGATCAGAAGGTCTGATTCTTATTGCAGAACCATCCCTGATTATAGAACTTGCATTGTGTCTCCCATTCCGCCCTTGCAGAGCAGCTCAGAGAACTGTAAACTTCCACCAGAGAAATCACTAGGAGTTCTTCAAGGAAAGATGGAAGATTGCTGGTGGGAATAAAAACAGGGTTGAATGAGTTCCAGAAAGCAGGGCTCTCAAACTTGTGGACAACAATCTGAGGAAGAAGTCACCTTCAAAAGTCCAGCCAGAGGCAATGTGCCGAAGAGCAGATGAGAGGAGCCCCCTCGGGAAAGAAGACAGCTGACCAACAGCTGAAGAATTTTGAAGCAGCTCCGAGGAAGACGATGGAGGTGATGGTGTTCCTCTGCTGGGAAGCTCCCTTCAAGAACCGACAAGCACAAGACTCCTGGAAGCGGAGATGGTGGCAGTACCAGTAAAGCACTCCTCCTAGGAAGAAGAGGGCCTGTGCTGACCCCACTGTGGAAAGCAAAGAGTGAATAGAATAAGCATAGAATGGAAGTTAAAGTGATGTTGCCTGAAGAATTAAAACCATGGCTTGCTGAGTACTGGGAGTTAGGAACCAGACAGAAGTAGCTGTTTCAATTTTTTGCTGTTTGGGAAGAGTAGGCAAATGTCAAGAAAGCACGGAAAACATCGATAATAAGGAATATGTGGTTAATGAAGTTGTGGCAGGAATAAAAGATTATTTTGAAGTGATGTTGGGCACTCAGCTGCACTGTGAGTTTGAGAGGCTCTTTATGCAGAGATCCTCTTACCATTCGCTGGAGTCCCAGGTTTACGAAGCACCATGCCTACTCAGACTGTAAAAATCAAGGCAATGTTGGCTTGAACGCCCCTTGATGAGAATAGCCTTGCACTACTGGCACTACTGTTGGGCCTTTTGCATGAGTTTGTAAAATATCTGGCAAAAATTTCTGCATCTCTTTTTGCTGCTGATGATTACAAAGTGGCTTCTGCCGAGTACCATTGCAAAGCCCTGTGTGGGTCTGCTGACCACTCCCACTAAGTCTGGTATCTGTAAAATGTAGGGTTTTTTTTTTTTTTTGTCTTATATAATTGATGGTCTGCAAAAGTGTTAATGTATAGTAGAGTTTATGTTCCGGTTTGCTTTCTGTTCTGTATTAAGCAAAAAATAAAAGGACTGCAGACTTCTTTTCTCATTTCAAAGTTGCAACCAGTGATTGTGGTAATTAGACAAAGAAAAGTTTAGTAGAACATTTCATTGCCTAGTAGACAACATTGTTTGAATCCTGGTGGTTCCATCCCTTTAACATTATCCAATTTTCTGATATATTTTAATGCTGCACGATAAAAATGCCCTAATAGTTATTGCTAAATGTTCAACTTAATGTATGTACCACAAAACCCGTGTGTCTGTGTTCTTTTAAAAACTGGTGCTTGAAATACAACAGCCCGTTCTCTACAAATCCATCTATGCTGTCCCTTAGGCATTCTATCATTGCTCAGATTGTTGAAGGATGGCGATTTGTTTCATGGTTTTTGTATTTGAGTCTAATGAACATTGTAACATGATAGAGGCACTACATTATCGTGTAGCCACAGTTTTCTGGAAAGGTTGATATTTTAGGAATTGTAGTTCAGGTCTCAAATAAGATTTGTTTCTAAATTTCAAATATATATATATATATATTATTTAGAGTTAGATTTCTCCTCTACAAAAGGTATTTTTTAAAAAAAGATTTATTTATTTATTTATTCGAAAGGCAGAGTTACAGAAGCAGAGGCAGAGGCAAAGAGAGAGAGAGAGAGTTCTTCCATCCAATTGGTTCACTCCCCAAATGGCTGATCTGAAGCCAAGATTTTGGAGTTTTCTCCAGGTCTCCCATGAGGGTGCGGGGGCACAAGGACTTGGGCCATCTTCCACTGCTTTCCCAGGCCATAGATGAGAGCTGGATTGGAAATTGAGCAGCCGGAACTTGAACCGGTGCCCATATGGGATGCCAGCATGGCAGGCGGCGGCTTTACCTGCTATGTTGCAGCACCAGCCCCTACAAAAGGTATTTTTTAAACACTATAAAAGATATATCTCTAACAGTAATTTAAAAATTCATCTGAGTAACAATACTTCTGAGAATTCAATGAAAGTTTGACCCTTCTCAGGAAAATGGTCTTGTACAGATTTTTTTTTTTAAATTATGTCAACAAAAACATGGCTCTCCTAAAGTCATCTATGGTTTGTTAGGGAGACAGCTTAGGTCTAGGTGTCAGATTGTGTTTTACCTAGGATTGACCAGTTGATCAGTGTTACTCTCCATGAACAAATTAAGCACTATACTAAAAGGGCTAATATTTCACTCAACTACCAATATATTTTGTCCGTATTTATATTAAAAGTTCAATATTCTTATCTAGATTAAAAGACATGCTAGTGTGCCTAACTCAAACTATATGTTGATTGATTATTTTTTCAGAATCAATCAGTTTCTTCAAAATCAGGACTTAGGGACCAGTGTGGTGGCATAGTGGGTAAAGCCAACACCTGCAGTGCTGGCATCCCATATGGGCACTGGTTCGAGTCCTGGCTGCTCCACTTCCGATCTATCTCCCTGCTATGGCCTGGGAAAGCAGTAGAAGATGGCCCAAGTCCTTGGGCTCCAGCACCCACATGGGAGACCCAGAGGAAGCTCCAGTCTCCTGGCTTCGGATTGGCGCAGCTCCAGCTGTTGTGGCCAGTTGGGGAGTGAACCAGCGGATGGATGACCTCTCTCTTCCTATCCCTCTCCCTCTCCTTATCTGTCTGTGTAACTCTGAGTTTCAAATAAAAATAAATAAATCTTTAAAAAATCAAGATTTATAGAAATTTGAAATATATGGTGTGAATCGTGGCAACTAGTTCACATGGTCTTAGATTATGTATTAGAATTAGTTGCAATTAAAAGAATTTTTATGATGTTTATAGGATGGCCTATCCATCTCATTAGTTGCTAGGAATCAGAAATACTAGTCCTACAATGTCATTTCCATGAGCCATGGGAGAGAAGAATCAGTTTTATTATTTAGCATGGACTTTTCTTATCTTGAAAAATCTTGTGGTCAGTAGATTCATGTTCTATCCATTCTCAGACCACAAAATTGTCTCTCTTCTTTATAAAAATAAAAATCCAGTTGTTCATTCTGGTACACAGAAAAACAACTGGATTTTGTACACTAATTTTATATGCTTCTGACTTGCTGAACTACTTTTCTTTTAGCTAATAATTCTAATAGGTTTTATGTGATTCCACAAAATGTTCTATTAGGACATGTAGCTATTAATAAAAGTAGTTTCATTTTTCTTGTCTAATCTACATGCCTTTTATCTTTTTCTTATTCTAATCTCCAGCAGAATGTTGAGTAAAAATGGTTAGGACAGGCATATTTGTCTTTTTGCTGACATTAGGGAAAAGACATTCAGTCTTTAAGTCCAATGTTAAGTGTGGACTTTTCTTTTTATGGAAGGAGCTTTCTTTAAAAAAAAAAAAAAAGATGTATTTACTTGTTTATTTGGAAGTCAGAATTACAGAGAAGGAGAGGCAGAGATAGACAGAGAGAGATAAAGAGAAAGGGAGAGAGAGAGAGAATCTTCCACACCTGCTGGTTCACTCCCCAAATGGCCACAACGGTCAGGATTGAGTCTGGCCAAAGCCAGGAGCTTCATCTAGGTCTCCCACATGAGTGCAGAGTCCCAAGGACTTGGGCCATTTTCTGTTGCCTTCCTAGGTGCCTTAGCAGAGAGCTGGAACAGAAGCAGAGCAACTGGGACCTAAACTGGAGCCCACATGGGATACCACAATAGGCAGCTTCACCCACTATGCACTGTGCTGGCCCCTAATGGTGGACTTTCATAGATGAATAATTGAGAACATTCCTTTTCTCCAGTTTTCTGAGTTTTTTTTTTTTTTTAATCAGGAATGACTAGGGATTTTTTTCAATGCTTTTTCTGCATCTGCTGAGATGATTATAATGTTTACCTTTTCCACCCACTAATGTGGACTATGGTAAATTACATTTGTGGATTTTTGATTGTTAAACCAGCCTTGCATTCCTGTGAAAAACCGAAATTGGAATCTAGATTTTGATTCAAATTGCTAAAACTTTCTGAAGTAGTATTTTTTCATTTATCTTTATGAAGAAAGCTTCCTTTCTGAAAAATCATGGATTTTTTTTTTTTTGGAGTAAAACTGGATTCATAGAATAAGCAGGAAGTACATTTTCCTTTTAAATTCTGGCATAGTTTTTGTAAGTTTGGTGTCTTCCCTGAAGGCTTGGGTAGAATTTACCTACAAAGCCTTTCTCATTTTAGTGTTGTATCTAAGGAAATATTTTAAATTAAAAAGTCAATTTGTTTAAGTAGATACATAGATGTTCAAAGGATCCATTTCTTCTTCAGGGAGATATTTTCCTTAGTGTAGGTAAGAAATCTGTTAGACAGTTTCATGCCCTGTGAAATCTAGCATCAATGGCCTCCTTGGGTCCCCAAGTTATCTCTCTCTCTCTCTCTCTCTCTCTCTTAATTTTTTAAGAATTTAATGTATTTATTTGAAAGACAGAGTTACAGAGAGAGGTAGAGATAGAGAGAGAGGTCTTCTATCTGCTGGTTCACTCCCCAAGATGGCCACAACGGCCAGAGCTGAACTGATCCAAAGCCAGAAGCCAAGAGCTTCTTCCAGGTCTCTCATGTGGGTGCAGGGGCCCAAGGACTTGGGCCATCTTCTACTGCTTCCCCAGGCCATAGCAGAGAGCTGGATTGGAAGAGGAACAGCCGGGACTCGAACCGGTGCCCATATGGGACACCGGTGCTTCAGACCAGGGCTTTAACACGCTGCGCCTCTGCGCCACAGCGCTGGCCCACCAAGATATCTCTTAAACTCAGATATATTGCCAGGTTCCATCTGGATTTTTTTTACAGATGCCTCAGTCTAGAAACTGTTTCTATGCAATAAGCTAGGATCATCTTGGTGCTCATCTAATTACGATAACTGCCATTCATCACCTGACTCCAATTTCTTGAAAAAAATATGCCTTATACATTTTGTTCAATTTTTTTATTGGTTTCAGTCAGGAGAGTAAATTCAGTCCCTATTATTTCATTTTGGCTTGACGAAGTCCATTCTTTAAAGCATTTTTTCTTATCCAAATCTTACCAGCTTATCTCTCTCACATTATACTTCTTTTTAAAGTAATATTTTAAAACTTTGACACTTAACAAACATGCAGCTCTCCCCAGGAGAGGGTGGGCAGGAAGCTCTCCACTGTTGTCTTCAGCTCAATGTCTGACTCATATAATTTTCACCCATCAGCTTCATAAAAGGTCTTCAGTGTAAGCTATTGGGATCAACTTGACAGTAAGACTTTATATGATGAATGCATTCCCTAATTGTAAAAGGAAAAAAAAAAAGAAAAATTAAGCAAAAAATTTAACTGCTGTGCCTAACTTTTCACTACTGCACTATTCTTTGCAGAAAGCTTGGAAATCAGCCATATTCTTTTGTGCTTTTTTTTTTTAAACTGTCATAAAGACATGTTTTTTAACCATTTGAAGAGGAAAAATATAAATTATTCTACAACTGCTTGTGTAAAGCACATATTTGTCTATCAAAGTACCATAAAATCAAGCACTAAAATGTGAACATTAGGCAAATGTAGGTTTGACTTCTTTGGGGGCTGTTAGTGGCGATAGACTGTCTGATATCTAGGAGTTGTTTGTCCCTTTTGTTTGCAGGTGTGTACATTTCTGGGGTTTCCTATATGCTGACAAAGCTCATATCGTCTGCAGTTCTTTTTTTGTTTAAAATGTATTTATTTATTTGAGAGGCAGAGTTAGAGGGGGAGAGAAAGGCTTCCATCCACTGGTTCACTCCCCAAAAGGCCGCAAAGGTTGGAACTGAGTCAATCCAAAGCCAGAAACAAGGAGCCAGGTGTTTCTTCTAGGTCCCCAACGTGGATGCAGGGGCCTAGGCACTGGGCCATCGTTTCCTGCTTCTCAGGCCATAGCAGAAATCTGGATTGGAAGTAGAGTAGCTGGATTCGAACTGGCACCCACAGGGGATGCCAGCACTGCAGGCGGCAGCTTTACTCGGTACGCCACAGCTTCGGTCCCTCTCTGCAGTTCTGTCAGTCTAGCAAGCATCTTATTTACCAGCAGATGAGATTATCATCTTAAGGAGGTTATACAGACTTCAGTGGCTGTGCTCTTGTGAGCACAATTTTGTAGCACATATGACATTGCAAAGTAGTTCCTAACCTGCAAGATGCACCAGGAGCTTTGGTCAATCTGTGAATATTTTGAAATTTTATGCAAATGTTTATGTGTACTTTTTTCTGTTTGTCAAATCCATAGCTATTATTTGATACCCAAAGATGATTTTTTAAGAGATTTATTTATTTATTTATTTGGAAGTCGGAGTTACACAGAGAAAGAAGGAAAGGCAGAGAGAGAGAGAGAGAGAGAGAGAGAGAGAGTGTGCTCTTCCATCCGCTGGTTCACTCCCCAATTGGCTGCAATGGCCTGAGCTGTGCCTATTTGAAGCCAGGAGCCAGGAGCTTCCTCCGGGTCTCCCACAGACTTGGGCCATCTTCTACTTCTTTCCCAGGCCACGGCAGAGAGCTGGATTGGAAGCGGAGCAGCCAGGACTTGAACTGGTGCCCATATGGGATGCCAGCACTGGAGACCACAGTGCTGGCCCCAAAGATGATTTTTAAATCCCCAAAATGATAGGAGTCCTTCCTGTAGTCCCTTTACAGATTAGAGAAATAGAACAACCAGAACCTTTTGTCAAAGAACTTTATTATAACACCACCAAAAAGTCATCCTCTGAGGATGAATTAGAAATCTAAATCTCTTGGGCTTCAGATTGGGTACTTGTAGCTCAATGATCTCCTGCCATATTCACATTACAGCTAGTGATTTAACATCAGGACACTCATTTCCTTTGGTGGCTTAAAAATTCAAATATCTTATATTTGGTTTTTATTTCTCCCCTCATGTTAAGAAATAAAGATAAAAATATATTCATTTTAAGCTTTTGTTGAAGCCTATAACATATTTCTAAGAAACTGACATTTTAGAAAGGACAGAATTACGCATTTATATGTTCAACTTTTCATGTAACAGCAACTAGATTTTTGTTTACCAGGTATCTATGCTAAGTTTTTAAACCTCTTTGATAAGTTCAGTTGAGATATATCAAGACTTGAGTGTTTTTTTTTTAATAAATCACACTACTCTCTCAAAGTAAACTGTTTCTTTTCTATTTTTTCTCTTTCCACCCCAGCAGCATCAGATCCCAGTATATGGGCTATTAATTTTAATCATTCAATAATAGCTAATTCTATTATGACTCATGTAGGGGCAGAATTATTATTTCTATGTCATTTCTAACAAATCAGAGCCTCTAAAAGAGATTTTGTTTATGAGAAAGTCTACTTCATTATTTTTGAATTGTTCTTTTTAAGCACCATTTTGTATTCAGCTCTATTGTGGCACAATTGACAAATAAAATTTGTAAATATTCAAAGAATATATAACATACTGTTTTGAAGAACATGTACATTGTGAAGTGATCAATATTTAAGTGTGTTAATATATCACTTCACATAGTTACCTTTTTAAATTGTTTGCAGTGCAAATGCTTAAGATGTTAGCAAATTTCAAATAACTAGTCATATATTGCTGCAAATTAGGTCTCCAGAACTTAGTCATCTTGTAACTGGGAGCTTGTACCGTTTGACCATATCCCTAGTTCCTCCAACCCTGATCCCTGTATGCTTTTAATCTCTGTTCTGTCGGTTCAACATGTTTAGAATCAGTGTCTTCTTTGTCTGATTTATTTCCCTTAGTATAATGACCTCTAGATTCATCCACTTTGTTGTAAACGGCAGCATTTCTGTTATTTTTAAGGCCAATTTCTATATATATATTTATATATATAATATAATTATTATATTATTCCCACATTATATAGCTGGAGAAACAGTCTCATCAGTCTACTCAAGGGATGGACTAAGACTCAAGAAGTGCAGCAAAAAGTGAGACTGGTGTCTGGTAGAACAGTCTTGCAAGACTGTGTGCCTGGTGGGTCACACCTCGGGGGGTTTACAGCAAGCTATTCATTTTGTAGCATGCAGATCGCTTTGCCAGTACATCATTGGCTGAGTATTATGGGGTTACAATCTTCCCAGCATTTGCTTCGGCTGTTTTGGCCACTAAAATCCTGTTTGCCTAGGAATTTCAGGTGCATATAACCTAGCCGTTATCCTAGCCAGCTACTTGTTATGCTTGTTAGTTGTCTACTCACAACTAATCACTTTATTTTGAAATTGAACCAAACTTTTACTTTTCACATTCATATAATATTTTCTTTACTCATTCATTGAAGCACACATAGTTTATTGCCATATCTTGGCTATTATAAATAACACTGTAATATCTCTTCGAGATAGTGTCTTTGTTTCCTGTAGATATATCCAGTGTGCAATTGCTGGATTATATGGTAGTTCTATTTCAATTTTTTGAGCAACTTTCATAATATTTTCCATAATTGTCATACCAATTTGCATTGCCATCAACAATAGAAAGGGAAAAGTTTTCTTTTTCTCCATATCCTCACCAACACATGTTATCTTTCTTTGCGACAATAGCCACTCTGACAGAAATGAAGTGATTCCTGTGATTTTGGTTTGCATTTTCCTGATGGTTAGGGATGTTGAGCACCTTTTCATATACCC
>JADBBT010001130.1:0-11666 GCA_015711505.1 Sylvilagus bachmani
ATTTTGATTTAATAAATGAACGTCATTTGTTTGATAGTGAACGTCAAAAAGCAATAGAAAAAATTGAAAATCAATATAATTCATTAAAGAATTTTGAATATGAAAATAATCGAATTCGTAATGATTTAAATCAAGATTATCAAAATTTAACCTATCTAAAGCAAACCACTGAATCTGAAAAATTGGATTTAGAAAAAAAGAGTAAAGAATTATTAGACAAACAAGAAAAATTAAATGTTAAAGAAAAAGAATTAGCAAATCAACGTTCTTATTTATTTAATTTGATTAAAAACACAAAAATCGAATTATCAAAACAAAACAATGATTTAATTCAAAAAGAAAATTTAATTTCAAGCAAAATGGAAGAGCAAAAAAATAAAGATAAAGAAATTGAAGAAATATTAAAAAGATTAGAACAAGAACAAATTCGATTTGATAAGGAACGTAATGAAGAAATAAACTGAATTCGTTCAGAACAAACAGAATTAAACAATCGTCAATTATTATTAGATGAACAATCAAGAGAAATTCAAAATCAATTTGCTAAATTAAATGAATTAAAACAAAAAACATTGATAACTAAACAAAAATACGATCAAGATGTTCGTGCTTTAGAACAACAACAAAATGAAGTTAAGAAAGAAATTCATAAACTAGAAAATTACCGTCAAAATGTTTTAAATCAATTAAAAAATTTAGAACACAAATTAGCTTATAAAGAACAATTAATTCAAATTGAAAAAGAACGTTTGCAAAAAGTTGATGTAGATCAAACGGCAAAATCTAAAGAACTAGAACAAGCATTGCAATCATTAAATGTAGAACGTAGTGAATTTGATGCTAAACGCAATGAAGAATTAAATAGAATTAATGCTGAATATTGAAAAATTGAACAACGAGAATTTCAATTAGATAAAAAGAACAAGCAATTAAGTGAAAAAGAAGAAAAATTATCTTCTAAACATTCACAATTTTTCAATTTAGTTAATGCAACTAAAAATGAATTAGCAAACCAAAAAGAAAAATTATTTGAAAAAGAACAATTACTTTTACTTAAAAACAAAGAACAAATTCAGAAAGATAATGAAATTAAAGATATTTTAAAACGTTTAGAAAGTCAAAAAAATGAATTTGATAAAGAACGTAACGAAGAAATAAACTGAATTCGTTCAGAACAAATAGAATTAGACAATCGCCAATTATTCTTAGATGAACAATCAAAGAAAATTAAAAATCAATTTGCTAAATTAAATGAATTAAAACAAAAAACACTGATAACTAAACAAAAATATGATCAAAATGTTCTTGTTTTAGAACGACAACAAAATGAAATTAATAATCAAGTTCATAAATTGGAAGTTTATCGCCAAAATGTTTTAAATCAATTAAAAAATTTAGAACACAAATTAGCTTACAAAAAGAAAGCAATTCAAATTGAAAAAGAACGTTTACAAAAAATTGATGCAGACCAAGCTATTAAATCTAAAGAACTAGAACAAGCGTTGCAATCACTAAATGCACAACGTGGTGAATTTGATGCTAAACGCAATGAAGAATTAGATAAAATTAACGCTGAATATCGCAAAATTGAAAAACGTGAATTAGAATTAAATGAAAAAAATAAACAATTAGAAGAAAAAACTTCTAAATTGGATGATCGTAAAAATTCTATTTTCACAAATGAATTACGTTTAAAACACCAATATGAACAGTGTTTGATTTTGAAACAAAATATTGTTTTAGAACAAAACAAGTTAAATGAAGCTAAAAAAAGAGCTATAAAAAATTTACAAAAATTTAATAAAGAACTTAAAGATAAAAAGAATAAATTAAATTCTTTATACAAAAAAGTTAGAGAAGTTGATTATCAGCAAAAACTTAAGCAACAAGAAATTGAATCAACATTGAAACAACATAATAACGATGTTAATAATTTAAATAAAATTCAAGAAACTTTAAAAGAAAAAGAAGAAAAATTTGAAAAACAAAAACAACAAAAAATTAAATATTTAAATAAAATTTATAGAGCATTAGCACAGCGTGAGTCAGATTTAGAATTAGTTAGAAATGAATTGATTGAACATAAAAATAATTTGGATTTAAAATTTAAAGAATTTGAAGAAGAAAAGAAAAAAAATATTGAATTAAATAATACAAATCACATTCACCATCACCACAACATTAAAGGAGATCATTCAATGCATAATAACTCAGAATTCAATAATAATTGTCAATTGTGTTGTCAACATCAATTACAAAATCATCAAGATTCAAATAATAATTTTATGAACCCAGTGGTTCAAATGCAACGTTTAATTCAACAACAGCAAATTCAAATGTTAAAGCAACAACATCGTTTTGAAATAGCTGAAGCAAATAAACGTCGCGAAGAAACTGAAAATAAATTAAAAGAACTTGTTGAAATGCAAAAAATGAAGTTGCAAAAAGAAGAATCAAATAAAATAATTCGTGAAAAAGAAAATGCTTTAAATAAGTTATTACGTGCTTTAGCTTATGACACTCGTTCTAAATTTAAAGAAATGAATCGTGTTTTATTGGAATTAAAAGAAAACAAAAATTTTCAAAAAAATGAAATCGATTTAGAAACATTAGAACACAAAAAAGTAAATGAAAAAAATGATAAATTATTAGAAGAAATTAAAAATATTCTTGCTTCACAAATGAACAAAATTAATGAAGAACGTGAAGCATTAATAAAAGAATACAATTTAAAAGATCAAGAACGTGTTCGTGAACTTGAAAATAAAGAACGAGATTTAAAAGAAATGATTGTTGAAATGAGAAATAATTTTAATAATCAATTACTTATGATGAATAATGATAAAAATCGTTTAACTGAAAAAATGTTGCAATATAAAACTTTACTTAATCAACAAAGATTGCAACAAAATAATAATGTAAATAATAATAATAATGTAGATGAAGCTAAAAATATTTTAGAAGAAACAAAAAAAATTTTAGCTAAAGAAAGACAAAGATATACTCAAGAACGTGAACAAATTATTCACAATAATTATTTAAACGATTTGGCAAAAAAAAATAAAGCAAAAAATATTCAAACCGAAAAACAAATGCAAATACAAAAACTAACAGACGAAATTAAAAGTATTAAAGATTTGTTAGATAATTAATAACTTTTAAAATTTATTAAATAGGAAAGACTATGAATTCGAATCAAAATTTTAATGTAGATTTAAATGATAAAGATCAAATTTTATCCACAATTGCTAAAGAAATAAGTGCTATTCAAAAAGAGCATAGTCTTTCACTTGATGCGTTGCGCAAAAATTTAGTAAGTTATGATTATGAAGGATTAACATTAAATCACTATAATCCAAAAATTTTAAAATTGAAAAATGAATTGTCACTATTAAAAGCTAAATTAAATGAAAAAGAAAATAATCAAGCTAAAAAAATTAGTTATTTAATTGATGAATTTAATATTAATTTTGAAGAAATATCATTGCAAATTAATTTGACAATGAATTCAATTAAATTGAAATATGAAATTTTAAAAGAAAATCATTTTCAATCTATTGATGAAATTGAAAAAATTTTAGAAGAAGTTAATAATTTAAAAAATCAATTTAAAAATTCATGATTTAAAAATTTAAATAAAATTTCTGATAACTTATCATTAGTTATTTCTCGTGCTAATCACCGAGTTTTAAAAAAGATAACACCTTATGTTGAAGCTATATTTTCAGATAGCATTATGTCTGATATTTTATCTAATGATATTATTATTAAAAAATATATCGCAAATTGTAATGAAAAATTAATAACACAATATAAAGAGTTAGAAAATTTATCGATTTATTTAAATGAAATGAAAGCTACTAATATTGTTTATGAACAAGAATTAGCAACTACAACTAAAAATGAAACTTTAGATAATATTGATAATCCACCCTTTGTTACAACAATAGCGGCAAATGAAGAAATTAATAATAAATTGTCTAACGAGATTCAAGATATAAAAAATATTATTGAAAATGAATTAACAGAAATTCAAAGAGCAAATTTAGAACGCGAAAATAAGTGACAAATTTTTTTAGAAAATGAACGTGCTAAGCATAAAGAATTATTAGAACAAATTAGATTAGATTATCACAATTCTTTATTAAATGAACAACGCAATATGATTAATCAAATTAATAATGCAATTGATGAACAATCACAACAAATAATTAATAAGGAATTATCAGTTGACCACACTGATTTAGATGAAATATATGACAAAATTTCTAAAGAACATCAAGAAATATTTAATGAAAATATAAAAAACAAGCAAAATTTATTAGAAAAAGAAATTGCTAATTTAAACTATAATGTTGAATCAAGAATTAATAACAAATTAGAAGAATTAAATGCAGAACAAGAATCATTATTAAATAAAAAGAATTCTTATTTAGAAGAATTAAAAAATAAAATAAACTTAATTCGTAAAGCAACAATCAAAAATAATATAGAAAATTCTGTTTTTGATAATAATTTGGTTAACAAAATCAATTTAATTCAAAAAGAAATTAAAGAAAATCCATATACTAGCGCAATAAATTTTAAAAATTATTCTAGTCCTTTCTTAAGCGAAAAAGAAAAATTAGAAATTAAGGATCAAATAAAAAATTCACCTAATCAAGATTTAATAAATTCATTAACAAATGAAATAACTGATCGAATTTTAAGTAAATTTAATAGTGAAGTTGAAAAAATTCGCTTACAAAATAAATTTATAAATAATAATTTTGATTCATTAAATTCTGAATTATATGCAAATGCTACATTGCCACAAACACCTATGATGATGCCACCATTATTTGATCCTCAATATTTAAATAATCAATTTTTATGACAAGATCCACAAATTCCATTAAATGATGAAATGATTAATAATTTAAATAATTTTTCAAATTTAGATTCGCAAAATCACGAGCAAGATAAAGTAGAAAATCCTTCTGAAGTTAAAATGGTTAGAAAAGTAAAATTTGTTGGTTCTGATGATAAGCATCACGGAAGATTATCAAGTGAAGACATTAGAAAATATGCTAATTCAATAATTAGTATAAATAGAAAAAAAATTTTAAAGAGCAATAGTTAATTATGATTTTATCTGAAGAGAAATTGATATCATATTTAAATTCCAATCATAGAGGAACAAAAAATTTTAATCAAAGTTTATTAGTTGATAAACTATATGCAAGTGGTAAAAAAAATAAAGTAATTTCAATTCACAATCTTTCTACGTTAAAAGATGCTTCTATTACTTGCTTACATTTATTAAAAAAATATTTAAGTTCAAATCAAAAAAATTTATATTTATCCTTTTATGATGTAAACAAAACAGAAAAATATGATGTTGAAGAATATCAAAAATTAATTGAACATATTAAATTGGCACCATCTAATAAAAAACATGTTTTAGTTATTAATCAATTTAATACATTTAGCAATATTTCTTGATGAATTAAAGAATTCAACAAATTATCTAAAAAATATAATTTAGTTATTTTTTTAATGTTAAATGAATTAGGTTTTTTATTTAAAAATACATACAAACGTTTAAATATTCCAATATTTGTTCTTTATTCCGAAACATTTAATAATTATCTTCAAAATCATTCAAGAAACAACATTAATTTTGACACTTATTTAAAATTTTTAAATAGTAAAATCCTCAATTTAGAATTAGAAGAAAATACAAATTTAGCTAATCAAATTATTAAAAAAATAATTAGCATTTTATGATTTGATTTAGAAAAAAATCAAAAAAAGCGTTCAGATATTCATTCATGCTTAGAATTATTAAGATATGTTGCATTTGCTAATGAATCATTATTTGATTTAGATAAATTGTCAATTTTATTAAAAATTAATATTCAAGAAATTAAAAATCTTTTAAAAATTTTAGAAGAAACAAAAATTATTCATACATTATCAGTAATCAATAAAGATTTAATTAAAACATTGCCAAATCACATTTATATTGTTTTTTATGATCCAATTTATTATTTTGCATTCAATAATGCATTAAAGACTGATGTAATTGAATTAAAATTATGAATTAGTGCTTTCTTAAATGCGCTTGATTCTAGAAATAAATTATGTCTAGTTCAAGATTTTTATGTTCCACTTCATGAACAAGTTTCTTTATATAATTCAATAGATAATTCTTTTTATCAAATAGGTATAAGCAATAATCCATTAGGACCATTAATGACTTATATGAAAAATATAAAAGAAATTTCTAAAAATTTTCATTTTGAATTAAATAATTTACCTAATGTAATTTGTAATTATGAAAATCAAAAATGCAAAAATGTTCAAATAAATTAATATTTTGTTATCTTATTTAAGATATTATAATTTATGTGTAAAAGAAACTGCCAGGAATGATTTAATAATGAGTGCTACAAAAACTAAAAAAACAAATTCTAAAAATAAATCAAAATCATCATCTTCGTCATCAACAACAATAAAAAATAATAAAAAGTTATCTAAGAATAATAAGATGGCTAATATTTTAAATGTTTCTTTTGAAAAAATAATTGATGACACAATCACTCCTGAAGAAATTCAAAATATAAAAAGTTTTAAAGAAAAAAGAAAAATTATTGAAAATAATGAATTTAATGATTATGACAAAATAATAAAAGTTGATAACAAACAATTTAAAATCAAAAAAAACAAAGCTAAAACTACTGTGATTTCAGGATTTAAAATTAATATTGATCCTTTAAATAAAAATGTTTGTGATGATAATTTTTCTAAAAAAAAAATAAACGAAAACATAAATAATTTTAGTGAAGAAATTCATAATAATTTTCTTAATGAAGAAGTTGTTTCACCCGTTGAAGATTATAGTCAAAATTTAGATAAAGAATTTTTAAAAAATAATTTGGTTATTAATTCTATTTCTGATGATACAGCTGAAATATTAGATGCCGCACCAAATCAAAATATTTTTGTTCCATCCTACACTGTTCAAATTAATGATTCAAATGAAACTAATAATTTTACTAATTACGGAAATGAATTATTACAACAAAACCAAATGGCTTTAAACAATAATCCTATTTTAGAAAATATTTCTTCGAAAATTGATGCATTAATATCCACAACTCAAGAAATTAAAGATAATATGAATGATGATATTGATGATGAACATTTATTAGAATATTCTGAAAAATTTGATATAAATGAACCAGTTCCACCAACATTTATAAATGTCCCTATTCCACTTGAATTTCAAAACAATGCTTTGACACAAAAAAATGTTAAAGTAAATTTTGGTTTTAAAAGAAAAGAATTTTATAAAAAATAATCTTTTTATAAAAACAAAAAGTGCAACTTTTATTTTTTTAAAAAGTTACACTTAATTGTTTAATCTAAATTTATTTTATCCAAAAAACATAGCAGATTGTTTCGGCGTAAAACCGAATTTTAGAGCAATTTGCGAACTACTTGGATTATATTGATTATAATTTTTAGATCATGAATTATTATTTATTTGCTTTTCGTTGCTAGAAGTACAAGCGTTAATAATAGACATTATTGTACTAGTAAGTGTTTGAACTATTAAAGCCGCACCCATTGCAAAACTTCAAAATGATAAACCACCAATAATTTTTTTCTTATTGATTAAACTAATTTTTTTCATTTTTTCACCCCCCATATAATAAAGTGAGTAAAAACATATAAAATGATAAAAAAATTAATTTTTTTATTTCTTATTTAATTTATAATTAAATAAATTTTTTAGGTTTATTGATAAAAACTAAGGTTTCAATGTAAATGAGCGGTGCTGAAATTTTTTCATTGATAAGTGTTATATTATTATCAATTGCATTTTTGATATGAATTATCACAATATTTGCAAATCGAAATTTGCGTAATGGAATTATTGTAAGATTTAAAAAAATATTTCGTAAGCATCGCGATGTAACAAGTGACAAAGTATTTATTGATAATTTATCAAGTTCATTATTAAAATTGTCAAATGATAAAATTGGAGCTATTATTGCAATTGAATGTAATGATTCTTTAGATTTTTATATTAATCTTGGTTATAAAATCAAAGGAGATTTTTCACCAGAATTTATTATATCTGTTTTTTATAATAAAAATTCTGCATTACATGATGGTGCAATAATTGTTAGAAACAAAAATATTGTTTCTATTTCAAGTTATTTTCCTATGACACGTCAATTGTTAGATGTTTCATATGGAGCAAGACATCGTTCTGCTGTGGGTTTAAGTGAAAGAACTGATTCAATCATTTTTGTAGTTAGTGAAACTACAGGTCGAATTAGTGGTGTTAAAAATGGTATTATTCATAAATTATCGCAGAATTCTGATCGTTTAGTAGATGAAATAATTAAATTATTATCATTTCAAAAAAATGAAAAATAATTTTTATGGATAAAAAATATTTTAGAAATTTTAGTATTATTGCTCATATTGATCATGGAAAATCAACAGTTTCAGATCGTTTAATTGAATTTACTAATACGGTTGAATCTAGAGAAATGCAAAATCAATTATTAGATTCCATGGATATCGAAAGAGAAAGAGGCATTACAATAAAATTGAACGCTGTTCAATTGGCATATGTTTCTCCAAAAGATAATCAAAAATATTTATTTAATTTAATTGATACACCAGGTCATATTGATTTTACGTATGAAGTTTCTAGAAGTCTTGCAGCATGCGAGGGAGCATTATTGGTTGTTGATGCTTCACAAGGAGTAGAGGCACAAACATTATCAAATGTTTATTTAGCATTAGAAAATAATTTAGAAATTATTCCAGTTATTAACAAAATTGATTTGCCATCAGCTGATGTTGATAAAGTTAAAAAACAAATTGAAGAACAAATTGGAATAGATTGTTCAAATGCACCATTAATTTCAGCTAAAACAGGTTTAAATATTGAACAAGTTGTTGAAGCAATAGTTCGTGATATCCCGCCCCCTAAAGATGGCGATGATAATGCACCATTACAAGCATTAATTTTTGATTCATATTATGACTCTTATAAAGGTGCAGTTTGTTTCATTAGAATCAAAAATGGAACATTAAAAGCGGGTGACAAAATTTTAATGATGTCTAATAAATCTGTTTATGAAGTAACTGAGGTAGGAGTAAAAACTCCATATTTATCTAAACGTGATATTTTAGTTTCTGGTGAAGTTGGTTGATTTGCAGCAGCAATCAAAACAGTTCGCGATGTTAATGTAGGTGATACTATAACATATGCTAATAATCCAACAAAAGAAGCATTACCAGGTTATCGTAAAGTTATACCAATGGTTTTTGCTGGATTATATCCTGTTGACACTTCTGATTATCAATCATTAAAAACAGCAATGAATAAAATTGCTTTATCAGATGCAGCTTTAGAATATGAATATGAAACTTCACAAGCATTAGGTTTTGGAATAAGATGTGGATTTTTAGGTTTGTTGCATATGGATGTAATTCGCGAACGAATTGTTCGTGAATATAATATTCCTTTAATTGTTACAGCACCTTCAGTAAAATATCAAGTTTTATTAACCAATAATGAGACAGAATTAGTTGATAATCCAGCTAATTTTCCTGATCGTACAAGAATTAAAAAAATTCTTGAACCATATGTTAAAGTTATTATTTCAACTCCAGATGAATATTTAGGTAGCATTATGGAATTGTGTCAAAATTTCCGTGGTAATTATTTAGAATTACAAGAAGTAGATTCGGTTCGAAAAAAAATTATTTATGAAATGCCACTGGCTGAAATTATTTATAGTTTTTTTGATAAACTAAAATCTATTTCAAAAGGATATGCGAGTTTAGATTATGAATTGACAGGATATCAAGAATCTAAATTAGTTAAAGTTGATATTTTATTAAATAATCAAAAAGTAGATGCATTATCATTTATTAGTCATCAAGATTTTGCATATGAAAAAGGTAAAAAGATTTGTGAAAAATTAAAGGATTTAGTTCCAAAGCATTTATTTGAAATACCTATTCAAGCAGCAATAGGATCTAAAATTATTAGTCGCGAAACAATTAAAGCTTTAAGAAAAAATGTTTTAGCTAAATGTTATGGTGGCGATGTTAGTAGAAAGAAAAAATTATTAGAACAACAAAAAGAAGGTAAGAAAAAAATGAAAGCTATTGGGAGTGTAGAAGTTCCTCAAGAAACTTTTGGAAAACTTTTACAAGATGATTAATTATGAATTTAGTTTTCAATAATATTATTTATGAAACAACAAAAGAAATAAATTATATTTCATTAGCTATAAATTTATCAATTTTTTTATTGATTTTAATTGCATCTATTGTTTTGTTAACCAAAATAAAACTTGATGCACCAGGATATAAATTATTATTTGTTTTTTATACATTTTTTTGATTTCCTTTAATGTTAGTTCGTTCATATCGAGGAACATTAAATAATGATTTGGAAATTGATAAATCTTTATTGTGAGTTCCATTAACTGTTTATGGATTAGTTGGTATTTTTATTAGACCATTATTTGATTTTTTAGGTGTTCATTTTAGATCACGAAAAATAATAGTTTACATTTCGCTTGGTTTGCAAATTTTAACCTTCATTCCTTTAATCATAATTCCAAGTTTTGCAACAAATATTATCCAAGCTATAGGTGTTGGTATTGGAGCTAGTTGTATTGGAACATTTAGTTTATGATTTAATGAACAACATGCTAAAACTAAACCGTTTTTAACTATTTCTATTTTATCTTTACCACCCTTATTGGCCGATTTTTTAGCATCGCCAATTCAATCAATAATTAGAAGTGTAGCACCATATGGTTCAAATCCTGGTGCAAGCATTCATGCTGATCCAAATTTTATGAAATATTTATGAGTAATTGCTTTAGTTGTTATTTTCATTAATTGTTTTATTGGATATTTTTTAAAAGAAAACCGCAATAATGTAGGTTTAAGTATTGAAGTTTCAAAAAAGAAATTAATAACAACCAATAGAGATTGAATAGTTTTGGTTGGAATAATTTTAGTAGGTGCAAGCATTGATTTCACAAAATTTGCAACAGGAGATTCTATTGCAACTTTAACTATTCAAGATATTGGTGGCGCAGAAAATACTGCACCTTTTGAAGGATATGTTTCAGCCATTTTTAGTGGGTTTCAATTAATGGGTGGAATTTTGATGGGATTAGTTTTAACTAAATATGTAAGTAAAAACCTTATTTATATTTTTGGAGCAATGTTTTTTATTTTTTATAACATGTCAACTATATTAATTACTCAACAAAATTACCCTAATCAAATTTCAGGTGCAATAGCTTTTTTAGGTATTCAATTCTTAAATGGATTTGGTTTTGGGATTTTATACAACTTATTAATAGCGCATGTATTATCTTTAAGTTTTAAAACCAAAAAATTTAGTCCGTTAGGTTTATATCAATCTTTTGCATCATTAAGTATTGCTTGCGGAACTTTTTTTACTTCGTTTATTAAAGGTTTTTTTCAACAATTAGATTACGCATATGTAGTTTTAGTAATTAGTTCCATTTTAATTGGTATTACTATATTAATGGGAATAGTTTATTATTTTGTTAATTATTTGGAAGTTAACTGTAATCACAAAGAATTATGAAAAATTAATTTTA
>JADBBT010001130.1:11766-82216 GCA_015711505.1 Sylvilagus bachmani
ACCTTTGGCAGCCAAAAAATCTTTATAACATTCAGGATCAATAAACAAATAATCTTTTAAATATTTTTCACTTGCTTTAAGAGTATTTTTAAGTTTGATGTATCCATCTGAAGCTAGTACAATTTCATCTGCTTTTTTAACTTTATGAACAATTGTTAATTTATGATTTAGTTTTAATCCATTAATTACAGGAAAACCAAATGGTCTTTCTAAATTCGCAAAAAAAGATTGTTTTGTTAAAAAATCTAAAATAACTTGTCGCCCAAACTCATTTCTTTTTTCTTTTGAAATTTTAATCGCTTTTAAATCTACTAATCTTAAATAAAAACTTCTTAATCCTGTTGAAATCAAATCAATGAATTTACCATGATCATATAATTTGTTGTTAATCAAAATAGGACAATCACCATAACTTACTACTTCTTTTGAAACATCATTGTAATAAACAACTCCGGCTTGCAATTGTTCTTCAGGGTGTTCATAAAAAAATTTTTCTTTATTTTTGTATTCTAAATTTAGTGCATGATTAATATGTTCAATAATTTTTTTATTAGATCAATTTGGGTCAACTGTTTTAAAAGCTTTTAGTATTAATTCTTTTGCAAATCAACCACTAGTTTTATTGTTTTTTCATTTGATTTTGCCCTTAGGTGTTCCTCCATCAACTACAGCAACTAATTTATCAGAAATAAAATAACCATCCTCACAATCAATTTGATTCTTTTTTCCAATCATTGATTTTTCAATTAATTTGATCATAATTTACCTAATTGTTAAATATTTTTTAATTTAGTTTTTTTTCTATTTGTTTTCTTATTAGAAAAATAATACTATTTCAGTATTAGATATATGTGTTAATTTGTTAAAATAAGTTTGTAGTTGGATTACTTTTTTGAAAAAATAAGTTCTAATAACTACATTTAAAAAATAATTAATATGAATTTAATCAAATCAACATTGCTTATTGCAATTAAAAATGCAACTGGTCATATATCCAGTTCAACTTCAATTATTCTTTGAATAGTTACAGCTATTTTTATTGCAATTGCACTTGTTAGTTATGTATTAAGTTATATATTTTATAGAAAAAGATCAATAGAAAGTAAAACCGATATTACCGCATCAGAATTATTTGAATTTTCTCATTCAAAATCTAAAAATTGATGAATCAAATATAGAACTAGTGGATTTTTCTGCTTAGGAATATTATTTACAATGCTTGCTATTGGAGGAATTATCTTTATTACATCATATTAATAATTATTTAATTACATTTTGTTTAGAAGCATCAAATTTAAAAATAATTTAATAATAAGGAGAATCGTTTGTGAGCAGATCAACTCAAGTTGGAATCAATATAAAAAAACGATTTAAATTTAAAAAACCTAAAAAAGGCGCTGGTAAAGAATTCATTGGTAAATTATCGCAAGGATTAATGATGCCAATTGCTGTTTTACCAATTGCTGGTTTATTGCTAGGTATTGGAGCAGCTATTGCTACTAATGCTGGAACTAACGAAGCATTAAAAGTATTTGGTTTATTTATGAAAAATGTAGGAGATTTTGTTTTTGGAAATCTTTCTGTATTATTTGCTGTAGCGATTGCGATTGCGTTCACTAAAGATGCTGGTGTAGCTGCATTATCAGCATTAATTGCCTGAATATCATTTAACGGGATGCAAAGTGCTTTAATTATTCCTGAAGCAAATGGAACTTTTTCAATGTTATATTGAACAGGTTTGCCTGCTGCTGTTTTTGGAACAAATGTTGGTATTAATTCTTTACAAACTTCTGTATTTGGTGGTGCAATAGTTGGATCTATAGTTGCTGCATTATATAACCGTTTTTATCAAATTCAAATGCCTAAAATTTTAGGATTTTTTTCTGGTACAAGATTTGTTCCAATTATTTCATTAATTGCAATGATTCCATTGGCACTTATATTTGCAATGATATGACCTGGAATTGGATTAGGACTTAATTATATAGGTATTGGTTTAGGTACTCTTGGTGCGAATGGTGGTATTAATGCATTTATTTTTGGTTATATTGAAAGAGCTTTAGTTCCAACAGGATTACATCACGCTTTCTATTCTCCACTATGATATACATCAGCTGGTGGTAGTATGAATAATGTTAATGACATTTCTCCATTCATTCATGTTGGTGGACAAGTATATGCTGTAACTGGTGTTATGATTAATGGAGAACGATTTATGTTTGCTGATCATAATATAACTGATCCAAGATGAATTGATATTATTAAGCAATTAAATAATGGTACATTCAACACCGATGAATGAGGTGGCGACCAAAGATTATGATTTGCTTTAAATAGTAATTTAATTAATAAGCAATTAATTTTAGGTGGATACACAGGTGGCGGTGGCTCTCAAGGTGATTTATATACAATGACATTTACCACTTTTGCAGAAAACACTTGAAATATAGGATTTAGCAATATTGGTGCAGTTGTTCCAACTAATAGTGCTTTAACTTATGAAGCAATTAAAGGTGCTCCTGTAGCATTCAGTCATGAAAATTTCAAAGTTGCATTTCCTGGTGTAAACCCTGGACAATATGAACAAGGTAAATTTCCATTCATGATCTTTGGTTTACCAGCTGCTGCTGGTGCTATGGTTATGGCTGCTCCTAAAACTAACCGAAAATATGCAATGTCAATTATTGGTTCAGCTGCATTAACTTCATTCTTAACAGGAATAACTGAACCATTAGAATTTACATTCTTATTCTTAGCGCCTTGATTATATTGAGGTGTTCATGCTGTTTTATGTGCATTTAGTTTCTGATTCATGTCATTATTTGGTGCAAATTTAGGTATGACATTTAGTGGTGGTTTCATCGACTTTACAATTTATGGAATTGTTCCTGATGCATTAGGAAGCAATGTTCATAGTTGAGCTGCAGTTATTATTGGTATAGTTTATATTCCTATTTATTTCATGTTGTTCTATTTCTTGGTTAAACGCTTTGATTTGAAAACACCTGGACGTGGTGGTGAATTAATAACTAAAAAACAATATTTTGCATCTAAAGATAAAAATGCAAATCAACAAGTAGATGAATCAATTACAAACAATAAAACAGATTTCACACACACTCAATATACTGCATATAAATTAATTGATGCATTTGGTGGTTTTGAAAATATAGGTGCTGTTAATGCATGTATTACCAAATTACGTGTTAACTTCAAAGAGAAAAACAAAATTAATGAAGCACTAATTAAAGAATTAGGTGCACAAGGTATTATTTATCCAAGCGAAGTTTTAGCACATGCTATTTTTGGTACTGATAGTGAACCAATTAAAACTCAAATGAATATTATTATTAAACGAGAAATAAATATCGAAGCATTAAAGAAATTTGTTGAAATGGTTGATAATCATGAAGAACCTAAAGAAAATAATGTTTCAAATAATGTAAATAATCTAACTGAATCTGAAAATAAACAATTATTAGATGAAATGATTATTTATGCTCCAATGTCTGGAACACTTGTTAAGTCTTCAGAGATTAATGATAAAACTTTTGCTGATGAATTAATTGGCCAAGGTGCAGCAATCAAACCTAATGATTCACACATTGTTTCACCATGAAAACAAGATGCCACTGTTAGTCTTGCATTTAATACAGGACATGCTTATGTTGTTGAAGCTAATGGTATTAAAATTATGATCCATATTGGGATTGATACTGTTAGTTTAAATAGTAACAATAATAACTTAAATGATTTAGTTGGCTTTAAACCATATGTTAAAACAGAAGATAAAATTAATTCATTTGCAAAATTAGTTGATGCTGATTTTGATTTAATCAAGAATAAGAATTTAGATACAATTACTCCAATTATCTTATTATCTGAAAGTGAAAATTTATCTAAATATAATTTAACAGTAATTCCACAATATGGAAGTGAAATCAAAGTTAATGATCCATTGTTTAAATTAACTTTAAAGTATTAATTTAATTAGATATAAATTAAACAAAAATAATGGTTGTTTCTAAACGACCATTATTTTTTATGTTATATGTGTTATTTTTTAAGTTATTTTTAATAAATATTATTATTTAATAAAATCAAATATTTTTTAATTATTAACTAAACAAAAAAATAAAAGTTATTTCATGTCAAAAAATGACTATTTTTAAATTACCATTTTAGATTGTTTTACAAAAATTATTCTTTTAATTTTTTAACTAAATTGTTAAATTTATTTTTAATATTTAGTATTCTTGTTCAAAACATGATTATTTAATTTTTTTTAAATCAAATTGCCATTTAGATTTTTAATTTTTCTCTAAAACTAAAAACATGTTTTTTATATTCTTTAACAATTTTAGTTAATTTTTATTTGATAATTTTTTAGATATATATAAGTTTTTTTAAAGTATAACTATAACTACTTTAAAAAATTTAATTGTTATTAATTAAATAAATAAAATGAATAATTAATTAAAAGTGTCAAAATTGTGTAAATAAAATTATGAAAAATAAAAAAACAAGGCAATATAAATCAACAGATGCTTGCGCTTACCCATATTTATATGAAACAAGTATGAAAGTTGATTATGAATTAATTACTGATGAAATTGCTTGTTATATTGGTTATTTAACAAGTTTTGTAAAAGAAAAAAAATTACATCGTGATTTAATTTGATTAACTGAATTGGCATGACATATAAACGGTTCAATACGAGGAAAAAACATAATTGATAAAAAAATTTATGAAAAAATTCTAAATTTGTATAAATTTTATAAAACAAAAATAAAATCAAATTTAAAACAATTTGTGTTGCCTATTGGGAATTCTAGTTCATGTATTGCTGAAATTATTAGATGCTTATTTAAAAAAGCAGTTAGAACAACACATAAATTAAGTATTAATGAATCTAATTTAAAAATATCTGATTTGATTTTTGATAGTTTAAATTTACTATCTAATCTTTTTAATTATATTGCAATTTATCTTAGAGAAAAAAATCAAGATCAAGTTGTAACTTTTAAATCAAAATCTTATTAATTTAAATTTTAAAAATTTTTGTGTTTTTCATTATTTTGATAATAAATTAATATTCAACTTTAATTGATATAATAAAAATTGTTGTATTACTTAAAAAATATAACATGTTTACAATATGAGGTTGTAGAATGATTAATTTCACAAACCGGTGTATTGAATTTAATATTGATGCCGGTTCTAAAAATGATGCGTTAAAAAAAATAGCTTCAATTGCTCATCAATTAGAAATAACAAATAATTTAGATGAATTATATGAAGCTTTCATTAGAAGAGAAAAAGAATCATCAACTGGATTTGAAAAAGGATTTGCAGTTCCACACGCAAGAGATAATTGTGTAAAAAAATCAAGTTTAATGTATGTAAGATTTAAAAATCCAATTGATTGAGAAGCATTAGATGGTCAAAAGACTCAACATTGTTTTGTTATTATGATTCCAAAAGATGAACAAAATAATGAACATATTGACATGCTTAGCAAAATTTCAGTTGCTTTAATGAATGAAAAATTTATTAATGAAATATCAACAACAAACTCAACTGAAGAAGCATATAAGATTATTAGTGATTATATGAATATTAATTCTAATAATCAAAATAATAATGAAACTATTGTTCAATCTAAAGAACATAATAATACAAGAAATATTTTAGCTATAACTGCTTGTCCTGTTGGAGTTGCGCACACTTATTTGGCTGCTGAAAAATTAATGGCCGCAGCAAAAGAAAATGGTTGAAATATTAAAGTTGAAACTCATGGATCAAGTGGAATAAAAAATCATTTCACTGATGATGAAATTAAAAATGCAGATTTAATTATAATTGCTGCTGATATTGGAATTGATACTGATCGATTTTATAACAAAAAAGTTTATAAATCAGCAATTAAACCAGCAATTCATAAACCTGTTGAATTAATTAATGAAGCATATGAAAATGCAACATTAATAACAAATAGTACATCAAATAATCAAAATCAAACAAAATCTTTTGGATCTAAAAAACAAAAAGAAAATTTGATGAAACATATTTTAAGTGGAATAAGTTATATGATTCCATTTGTAATGTTGGGTGGAGTTTGTATTGCATTATCAATTGGTATCGGAAAACTAATTTATGGTCAAAATGCAGACATTTCACAAATTCAAGGTGATTTCTTATATTATTTAAATCACGTTGGATCAATAGCATTTACATTAATGATTGGTGTTTTAGGTGCATATATTGCAAATAGTATTGCAGGAAGATCAGCAATTGCTCCGGCATTTATTGTAAGTGTACTAGGTAATACTGCTAGTGCAATATTTAGTTTTGGTGGTATTCAAGTTCAAACTGCTATGGGATTCATTGGATCATTATTATTTGGTATATCAATAGGTTATACAGTCAAATGAATGAACACTTGAAATGTTCCTAAATCAATTAGTCCAATTATGCCAATTTTTGTTATTCCATTAGGTGTTGGTATTTTCTATTCATTAATTGCTATTTTTGTAATTGGAGCTCCAATTGCTTGAATTATGGGTCAATTTATTAATGCCTTAGAAAGTGTATTTAAACAACAAGATGGTGCTGTTAATGCAGTTTCATTAGGTGTAAGTATTGGAATTGGTTTTGTAATTGGTGCAATGGCGGGATTTGATATGGGTGGTCCAATTAATAAAGTTGCATTCTTAACATGTACAACTTTAATTCCTTCGCAAATTTATGAACCAATGGGGATGATTGCTGCAGCAATCCCTGTAGCTCCTTTGGGTATGGGATTATGTACATTAATCTTTAGACATAAATTTGATGAACAAGAAAAATCACTTGGCGTAAGCGCGATTATTATGGGATTCATAGGTATTAGCGAAGGAGCAATTCCGTTTGCTGTATCAGATCCTAAAAAAGCAATACCATGTAATGTTATAGGTAGCGCTATTGCTGGTGCTATTGCTGCAGCATTTAGCGTTACTTGTGCAGCGGGTCATGGTGGTCCAATTGTAGCAATCTTAGGTGCAATTGGAAGTGGTAATGATGTTTATGGCATTGCTGGCGGAATAGGTTTCTTCTTTTTAGCTATTGTTATTGGTACAGCTATAACTTGTACTTTATATGGTTTAATTAGAAACCGTGAAATTAGTTCTTTATTCAAAAAAAGTAAAGATAAAAATCAACAAACAAATGAAAATTTTAACAATCAAGTATCAATGAATAATATTGTTTATCCTGAAACTAATTTAGTTAAAAATCAATACTTCAAGAGACATCACTATGAAAAAATCAAAACAATCAAAAACTTCTAGAACTAATTATTTTTCAAATGAAAGATTAGCGAAGACCAGATTTATTCAAATGCATAAGCATTACGATAAACCATGAAATGTAATTATTTTTTATGTTATTGTTTTTTTAACTTTGGCTTTTGCAATAATTGGAATTACATTAACTGTTTTGGGGAATAATACTTATTTAGAATTTGTTAGAATTCAAAAAGAAATTATTGGACCTAATCCACCTAGTCCAACACCCCAATTACCTGATATTACAATGTTTAATTTTGGTTTATTTAGTATTGTATTTTCAATCTTATTAATTATTGCATCAGTTTTATTTGGAAATTCAACATTTAACAAAAAAATTCAAAATTAAATTAATTAATTGAAACATAACTAATTAAAATTTGCATGTTTCCATTTAAACAAAACTTATGGTTATGTTTAACAATAAAATTACTACCTTTTTTGATTTCAATATCATCGATTAGTCCATTGCCTTCAATTACTGTTCCTTGAATTCAATGTGCATTATCATAAAGGTAGTAATTTCTATTTATATTGTTTATTTTTTCTAATTTAAATTTTTCATTATTAATTAATGATGCATTATTTAAACCAGATTGAATTTTAAGATTATCTTGTGGATAATAAATTGTATTAATTGAATCTTCAATATGTAAAGTTCTTGGTTGATTGTTATCTAATCGATCATAATCAAATAAACGATATGTAATATCTGAACTTTGTTGTAATTCATAAATTAAACTTGAGCTTTTAATTGCGTGAACAGTTCCGGGTGGTACATCAATCACATCTCCAATTTTAATTGGTTTATTAACTAGTAATTTATTTCATTCTTTTTGATTTATTAAATTAGTTAATTCTTCTTTATTTTTAGCGTTATGTCCATAAACTACATTTGCATTATTATTACAATCTAAAACATATCAACATTCCCATTTTCCATATTGATTATGTTTTTTAAATGCATATTCATCATTTGGGTGTACTTGAACACTTAAATCATCATTAGCATCAATGATTTTTACCAATAATGGATATGGTTTGTTGTAATTATTAAAAAAATCTTGATGATTGTTGTAATATTCAAGTAAACTAACGTCATTAGCATTGACAACAATACTTGATTTATTTTCAATTGCACTTATTAATCAAGCTTCACCATTTCGATTATCATATAAACATTCATACCCATAATCTTTAAGACGATTTCCGCCTCAAACTTTTTCTTGAATGTATGGTTTTAAAATTAAAATATTTGGTTGCATAATATTGATCTTAATTTTCTTTTTATCACTTTAATTGTTAATAATATTTTAAATAAATATAACTTTAAAGTTATTAATATATAATTTCAATATGAAAACAACATTAAAAATTTCTGATTTTTTTATATCTCAAAAAACTAATCCTATTATTAAAACATTATTAGTTTTATTTTTTGTATTTATTTATTTCTTAATAATTTGATTATTGTTTGGTGAATTTAATTTACTTAAATTATATTTTATTGTTTATCCTGGAATGATTAATCCAAATGATTCAACTCAAGTAGCAACTTTTGCTCAAATTGATTCTCGTTTATATTATTTTTTATTTATTCCTGGAATTGTTTATACTTTAATTATTTTTTTATTAAAACTATTTAAACAAAATGCATGAGATATGGTATCAATTTTTCTTGCTACATGAATGGGATGAGTTGCTTTAATATTATCAGCAGCATTGCCATCACCATATTCAATTTTAATGTTAACAGTTAGATTGTTAATTGTTGCTTTAACTTTTTTTGGATTATTTTTTATTACAAATTTCATTATTATCAAGATAGTAGCATCACCAAATTATAGTAAAAGTGTTGATACTTTTATAGATTATGTAAATCAAGAAACAAAAATAAATAAAATAAATCAAAGTTTTAAGAAAATTCTTCAAGATAACCAAAATTTAATTTTTGATGTGGATTCAAAAAACATTTTTTGTCATAAAAAGAAATAAAATTAATTATGCAGTTTATTGATTATTGTGAAATAAAATTATGTGCAGGTAATGGTGGGAATGGCGTTGTAGCTTGAAGACGTGAAGCACATTATGATAAAGGTGGGCCAGCGGGTGGCAATGGCGGTGATGGTGGGGACATTATCTTTGTCGCTGATCACAACACATCATCTTTAATGAATTTAAAATTTGTTAAAAGAATTAAAGCTGAAGATGGCGAAAACGGTAAAACTGATATGGGTTTTGGTCGTAATGGCGAACCAAAATATGTTAAGGTGCCAATTGGTACAACTATAACAAATGCAGATACTAATGAGTTAATTGCTGATTTAATTTATAAAGATCAAGAATATGTTATATGTCATGGCGGCAAAGGTGGTCGTGGCAATGCTGCATTTAAATCACCTACATTAAGAGCACCTGCTATGTACGAAAATGGTGATTTAGGTGAAGAATTAAATGTTAAATTAGAATTAAAATATTTAGCTAATGTTGGTATTGTTGGTTTCCCAAATGCCGGAAAATCAACATTAATATCTAAATTATCTAATGCTAAACCTAAAATTGCTAATTATCAATTTACTACTTTAACTCCAGTTTTAGGTGTTGTTGAATATGAAAATCAAAAATTAGTTTTTGCTGATGTTCCAGGTTTAATTGAAAACGCATCAGAAGGTTATGGTTTAGGACATTATTTTTTAAGACATGTTGAACGTTGTGAAATATTAATTCATTTAATTTCATTAGATCCAAATGATCATGAAGATATTTGTTTAGCACATGATCAAATTATTAAAGAATTAAAAAAATATTCACAATTATTAATTAATAAAAAAATGATTGTAGTAGCTAATAAAAATGATGTTGAAGGTGCAGATAAAAGATTAAATGAATTAAAAAAACATTTAAATAATATTTCAATTATTAGTATTAGTGCAATTAATAATGATTTAAGTGATTTGGTACCTAAAGTATTTAAACTTTATAATGATTTATCTAAAGTATCTGGAGTAAATCGTTTTAATAATCCAATGAATTTAAATCGTTTATACACTTATGATAGTTATGCTAAAGATGAAAATAATGATCCTTTAAATGTTTCGCGCGATGAATTAGGACGTTGATTAGTACAATCCAAGAAATTAGATTATTGATTTCATAAAATTCCCCAAAATACAATGGATAACATTTCAAGATTAGGACAAATTATTAAAGCTATTGGTGTTGAAGATAGTTTAAAAAATATGGGTGCTAAACCAAATGATACAATTGTTATTTGCGGTTATGAATTTTTAATTGATGCATAAGGTTAATAGATTATGAAAATTAGTAAATATGCAAAATATCTTGAAAATTGAGTTTTTAATCAAGTAAAAAAAGCAAATGCTAAAGGTATTGTTTTTGGTTTATCTGGTGGAGTTGATTCTGCTGTAATTGCTGGAATTGCTAAAACAGTTTTTTTAAATAATCATTTAGCAATTGTAATGCATATTAATAATTCTGAATTAGATGTAAAATGCACTAATAAAATTATTAAAGATTTTAATTTAATTAATGAAAATTTAGATTTAAATTCATCTTTTAAATGTTTAGCTAAATCATTAAATTTATGTTTAAAAAACGATTTAATTATTTTAGGAAATTTAAAGTCAAGATTAAGAACAATTAGCTTATATGCTTTAGCACAAAAGTATAATTACCTAGTTTGTGGAACTAGCAATTATGATGAGTGAATTACTGGTTATTTTACAAAATATGGTGATTCAGCTTGCGATCTTGCACCTTTACGAAATTGTTTAAAATCTGATGTATATGAATTAGCTGATTACTATAAAGTACCTAAAATAATTGTTAATCGCCAACCATCCGCAAGTTTATTACCTAACCAAACGGATGAAAAAGATTTAGGTTTTAAATATAAAGAACTTGATAAACATTTACTTAATAAAGAAAAATTATCAAGTCAACAAGAAAAACGTTTAAATAATTTAATTATTATGTCAGAACATAAAAGAAAACTACCAATTGCTCCAAAAAGTAAACGGAAATTATTAAAATAGTTTATTTAAATAATCAAAATTTAAATTTGTTTTTTATATTAATAACACTTATTATTATCGTAATATATAATAAAATTCATTTTTGTTAAAATTAGAAAAATTATTTTTTGATTTATCAAATTGTAAAAAAGTTATATTTTGAATAACAAAAGCTAATGAATATTTATTTTTAAGATTAATATTAAATTTTGAAATGTCATTTATTTTAGCAATAATATAATATTTGTTGTATGTATTAATAAATTTCAATTCATTGTTGGATAAATAAAAATTATTTGATTTTTTGTTAATAGATGATTTTACGTCTATAAAATAACTTGATTTATTTTTATTTGTATATATTTCAAAATCATATTCTTTAAAAAATTCATTATTTTCATTTAGTCAAAAATAATTTTTTATAAGAATATTTTTATTAAGTTCTATTAAAATTTTTTGTTCCACAATATTTCTTAAATTTATATCATTTAATATATTATTAAAAATTTTTTCTCCATATTTTCCAATTTCATTTATTTGATATTTTAATTTGTTAAATTTTTTAAATTTTTTAACAAGATTAAATATTGATAAATTATCAATATTGTTTTTGATATAAAATATAACTTTATTAGAATTTTCTAAACTTGTTTCAGCTTCAAATCGAAAGTTAAATTTTAAATTTGATGTATTAAAATTATTTCAGTAATTTATTGATTGAATATGAAAAAAATGTTTTTTTGTTCTAGTTCATAAGACATTAATTCTATTTTCATTAAATTCAAAATTATTTATATTTTTTTTAGGTTTATCATTAACATTTGAAAAATATATAAAATCACATCCTATACCTTGCAATGAATCAATTGTTCCAGATTTAATTGAGTTTAAAAAAAATCGAATTAATTTTTCTTTTTTAAAAAAATTTAATTTAATTTTATTGTTAATTTGATCAATTATTTTATTTTCTTCAATAGATACTAATTTTTCATTATCATTAGATAAAATTTTCAATATTTTACTAATAGAATTAGCTTGATTTCTATACAAAGATACAAAAGCAACATTTTTGGATAAATATTCAATTGATTTTTCATTTAATTCATCATAATTAGCATGTTTTATCATAATATCTAGATTATCAATAATTAAATTTATTCCAATTGATATTTCTTTATAATTTATATTCTTAAAAATATTGTTATTGTCGTAGTCATATGCAATTTGAATAAATGAAGATTCATTGCATGTTAAATATTTTTGTATTTCATTAGAAATTAAGCAAGTTTTTTCTTCTACAGATGAAGAAAAAATAAGAGTTTTATTATAAAAATATTTATTGATCATATCAAATATCCTTTTAGGACATCTAAAATGTTCTAACAAATATAAACCCTTATATTTGTTTTGATTTATTTTAGATATAAAATTTGTTTTTAAATTAATCATTTTTAAAATTGAATTGTCTATTAAATCAATATTATTATTATTAAATTTGAAAACATTTAATTTTTCTGAAACAATATCTAAAAAATAATTAAATTCATTTTTAGATAATTTTTCTTTTATTTTGTTTATTTTTTCAATAAAAAATTTATTGTTTTTGTTATCAATAATAGGTACTAATTGTTTTTCATCTCCAATTACTATAATTTTTTTTGTTAATGCAAGCAAATATAAAAAATATTTAGAATTAACTTGGCCTGATTCATCTACAAAAATATAATCAAATTCATTAATAAAATAACCAATTTTTTTAATATTTTTTGAATTATATTTTTGAATATTAGAACATAAAATAGGTTTTAAAATATTTATTTTTTTTGTTTCAATAAAAATTCATTCATGAATGTGCTGCAATAAAAAAATATTTTCATGTCTAATTTTTTTATCGATTATTTTTTGAATTAAATTAAAATTAATTTTAACAATATTTAAAATATTCATTAATTTAATTTTTTCATTTTTTAAATTTTCAATATCATAAATTTTTATATCAAATTTTGGTAAATTTGTATAATTCATATTCATTTCTTTTATTTCTTCTTCATTTGAATATTTTTTAATGAGATCTACTAGTGATTTAATTAAGTTAATGTATGTTTTTATTTGTTTTTCTATTAAATTTTCCACTTGTTCAAAATTGGATATATTTTTTAACCAAATTTTTTTTAATATTTTTTTATTAGAATTGACTAATATTTGAAATTTATTTAAATTTGACTTATTTATATTTGATATGTTTAGTTCCAATTCTTTTATCAATTGATTTGAAAAAAAACCTAATTTATCTTTAAAAATATCTTTTATTTTGTTTGTTCAAATTATTAAATATTCTTTTATTTTTTTATAATAATTAATTTTTTTTATTTTTTTATTTGATATTTTTTGTATTTGTTCATTAATTTCTTGCGTAACTTTTTTTATTGATAAAATAATAGAAGAATATTCAAATAAATTATCTGATAATTTTGAATTTTCTTTTTCAATCAAAGTTTTTATAATAGCATTAATATTTTTTATTAAAGAAATATTTTCTTTTATTTTTTTTAAAATTTTAAATGGGATATTATCTCAATTTATTTTTTCTTTAAAATAATTATTTGCACTCAAACAATAATTATTTTTTATTTTGAAAATTTCATTATTAATTAAATTATTTTGTGATTCTCATTGATCTTTTCAAGATTGTCCTTTTCCGCTCATTGTAAATGAAATATACGAGAAAAAATTGTTTATATTTAAATTTTCGTGATTTATTCAATTATCTAAATTTGAAAAATTAATTTTACATGTTTCAGGTATATTTTCAACAGAAATTTGAGTAAGACCGCTTACAAGAATTTTTGGACATTTATATAAATTTTTTAAAAAATAGTTAAATTGATAACTATCAATATCAAAATTATTGTTTAATGAATTAAGAAAATTATCAAAAATAATATTAGAAAACAAATAATTTAATAAAGTTGATTTCCCTGTACCAGCAGCACCATTTATAGAAATAAAGTTGTTTTTATCATCTTTACAAAAATTTAATAAGGCATCTAATGTTTTTAATTGACTTTTTTCTAATCCATCAGTTTTCGAATAAGATGATGCAAAATAATTAATACCATATTTGCTATTTATTAGTTCTTTAAAATATTCATCTTCTATTGTGTCGTAATTAAAAATTATTTGTGAATCATTATAAAAAGATAGTTTTTTTTCTATTTTTTCTATATTCTTTTCATTTTTTATAATATTTTCATTGAAATAATTGAAAATATTTATATCATATGAACAATTATTTTCAAATTCTGCAAATTCTGCAGTGATGTTTTGATTATTATTCAAATTATTTTCATCAAAATTAGAATTAAAAAGAAAATCATTTATAAATTCTCAAATTCTTTTTTTTGAATAATCAGAATAATTCATAATGTTATAATTTTGGTTTCTAAAAACTAATTTTTATTATTTTTATATCAGAATTAATTTAAAAAATGATATAAAATTTAAAGTATTTTTTTTATTTTGCTTGGAAGCATATTTGTTACAGTGGTTATCAAATTATTATTTTTTAAAACAATGGCATATAAATTTTTAGTTTCAGGAATTTTATAATATTCATAACCATCTTTTTGATATGTAGGTTTTAAACCAGACAATTTTTCATTAATAATTACATCTATTTCTAAATCATTAAAATTTATATCTAGTTTCAATCTTTCCTTGATTCTTAATCTTGCATGATTTGAAACAACAAATTTCGATTTAGAATAATAACTCATATTTTTATTTTGAATTTTTAAAGAAATTAATAATAGCATTGCTAATTGTTCTCATAGCAATATCATTAATTGTGTATCAAGGAATAATCAAATTTGCTGTCGCTTTTTGTTTTTCAACATATTCACGATACATAGGTCTAACGTATTCACGTCATTGTTTTAAAACACTTTCAATTGAACGACCCCGTTGTAAAGTATCTCGTTCTATTCTTCTAGCTAATCTTTCATCATTTGGAGTATCAACATATATTTTTAAATATGCCATTTTTTCAATTTCTTTATTTAGATAAGATGTTAATCCTTCCAAAATAATAACATTGACATTTTTTATAATTGTTGTTTTTTTGCCACGAGTATATTTTACATAGTCATATGTAGGAACATTAATAGGTTTATTATTTAGTAGATCTTTAAGATGTTTAATAAGTAAATTTCAATCAAAAGAATCAGGATGATCAAAATTAATTTTTTTACGTTGATTTATAGATTTGTCTGAAAAAGGTAAATAATAATTATCTTGGCAAATAATTTTAGTTTTTAAATTTTTAGGTAAATTTTTGTAAATTGAATTAGCAATAGTTGTTTTACCAGAACCACTACCACCACTTACACATATCAAAATAGATTTTTTGTTTATATCCATATATTCAAAACATAAAGCATTTTAAACTTTATACTTAGTATATTATACATACTTGTTTTTATCGATACATTTTTTATTTTCTTTATTTCAAATATAATAACTAAAATTTAATATTTTTTAACAACAAAATTAGTTAATAAAAATTGACTTTTTTTTTTTTTTTTAGAATAGCCTTTTAAATTGTAGATTATGAATCATATGAATAGTCAAAATAATTATTCTATTAAAAATATTTTAGGTTTACAAAAGCGTGAAAATAATGAGTTTTATACTCCCAAAGAAACTGTAGAAAATATTGTTAATTTAGTTATTAAAAAATTAAAAAATAAAGTTGTTTGGTGTCCTTTTGATACACAAGATAGTAATTTTGTTAAGGTACTAAAAGAAAAAAATATAAGTGTAATCAACACACACATAAACATTAAAAATGGTGATTTTTATAAAAATAAAACTATTCCAAAAAAATGAGATTTAATTTTGTCAAATCCACCTTTTTCTAAAAAAAGAGAATTAATTGAAAGATGTTTAAGTTTTAATAAAGATTTTTGTTTGCTTTATGGTGCAACAATTTTTTCTCAATCTATGGGAAATACCTTGAATAAATGTGATTTTTGATTTATTCAGCGAGATGTAAGATTTACAACAGACATAGAGGGAAAAATTAAAAAATTTCAATGTGCTTGGGTTGCTAACAAAAATTTTTTTAAAAATGTTAAATAATTTGAGATTTTATATTATGAAAAAACCGACAATAAAAACAATTTCTATTTTTAATTTAATAAATAGTAAAGATGATTATAATCCAAATAGTTGATATCAGCGAAATGAAGCGTGAAAAAATAAAAATAAACAATCTTTAATCAATTCTATAATTAATGATTTTTATATTCCGCCAATATTAGTTGCTTCTAAACAAATTGTCGATGGAAAACAAAGATTTTTAGCATTAAAAGATTTTATTGACGGAAAATTTTCCATTCCATTAGAAAATATAAATAATCAAGATTTTAAAAATGAATTAGATAAAGAATTATCAAATGAAGAATTATTAAAATTTAAAAAAAATACAATTTCATATTCCGAAATGCCACCAAAAATTAGGAGAAAGTGAATTGAAGATAAAGAAATATTTATTGTGGATTTGGGTTCGGTTAATGAGGATGATATTATTGACTTATTTAAAAGAATAAATAAAAACTCAATAAAATTAAACGCTTATGAAGAATTAATGTCATCAATTCCAAAAAAAATTAATGATATGTTAAAGCAAATAATTAAAAATTCTAAAATAAATGAATTATCAAATAGTAAAACTCTAAAGGAAAGATTTGGTGCAGAATATTTAATTTCTAGATGTATAACAATTTTAAATATGCCTGCAACAAAAAAAGATGTTCGAAAACAAATAAAAGATGTTATTAATAAATATCCATTAAATAAAATTGAAGAAGAAATTAAAAAATGTTCTGAAACAATAGATTTGATGTATTCTTTGTTGGATAACGATACATTAGGTAGAAATGCATTTAAAACAAATTTTGAAACAATTTTTTGTTCATTATATGAAAACTTAAAATCTAAAAACTGTTTTATAAAAAATAAATATGAAATAAAAAGTAAAATAAATTTAATAATTGATGAATTACGTAATGATCAAATGGGCGGTGGAACTAAATATGATAGTATTGAATTTGTTAAATCGAGAATCAAAAAAATTGATAAAATTTTAAATGATTATTTAGTAGATAATAAACGTACATTTAATTATGATGTTAGATTAGAAATTTGAAAAAAATCAGACAAAAAATGTAATATATGTAAACGAAATATTTTAAATTTTAATGAATGCGAAATTGATCATATTATCCCATTTGCTAAAGGTGGAAAAACTGAATTACACAATATGCAAATTCTTTGCATATTGTGTAATAGAAAAAAATCTTTAAATTAGTTTACCTAAAAAAATAGTTTTGTTATTGAATTTATTTAATTTTATAATAATGAGGTAGTTTAATGCGTCGGTAGCTCAGTGGATAGAGCACACGCCTTCTAAGCGTGCGGTCGCGGGTTCGACTCCCTCTCGACGCGCCATTTTAAAATAAAAAAGCTTTCATTTTTTACATGAAAGCTTTTTTATTTTAGACTAAAAATTAAAATGTGACATTGCAAAAATGAATATAATGAAGCAAATTTGTAAGTATTTGTAAAATTTATTTTTTATTGTTTGTTATATTTTTATTTAATTTGTAGTTTATACAACACATAGCAAAAAACACATTTGTGCAAATGAATATGTTTTTTGTTTAATTTATTAAAAATTTTAAAATTAAAATTTTGACTAAATAGTTTTTTGCATATTTTATATGTATATAGGACAATTTTTAAGTTAAATGATAATTTAGTACACAAAATTATTTTGTTAATCTAAAAATTTAAAATAAATAGACAAAAAAGTTTATGTTGTGCATGCGCGCAATACAAAATAAATAAAAAATACGTTTGACAAAAATCTTATTTAGAATTAAAAACTTCACTAACAATAACTATTGAAGATGTTAATAAATATTTGAATTTTGACTAAAGTCAAAAAAGTTCATTAATTAATTTTTATTTAAAAAACATTTAAAACTAATTTAAAAATAAAAAAATTTTTTATTTGACATTTTATGTGCTAACATTTATTAGTAAAATTTAACTAAACATTTTTTGTTTATATATAAAGATTAAAATTTTTACTTAGTGCAAAAATTTATTAAAAAATTTTTAATTTGTTAAATTTTTACACGGAAAATATAAAAAATAAAAATTATATTAATTTTAAATATAAATAAATTTATTATTATTATTATTTATGATAATTTATATTTTATTAATAATTAAAAAAACGCATTGGTAGCTCAGTGGATAGAGCACACGCTTAGAAAGCGTGTGCGGTAGCGGGTTCAACTCTCTCTCTCTCTCTCTCGACGTGCCATTTAATTTATTATTTGCGTTCTTTAAAACACTATAAAACCTATATATATTTGTTTTTTCTTACATGTTATCACATATGAAAATTTTGGATATTTGTGAATTTTTTTAACACTATAAAGACAAATTTATGTGCTACAATTTAAACATTGGTTAAAAACCGTTTCATATGCATGTGAAATATGTGAAATTTACATTATTAATATTCAGAGATTTGTATGCTTTGATATTAATTTAATTTGTTTGGAAATTTATGTGGACAATTAATAATGATAAACAATAAAAAAATCAAAAAAGAAAATATAGAAGTTAATAGAATTTATAACAAAAATTGTTTAGACATTATAAATAGTATGATTAAACAAAATTTTATAGTGGATGCAATAATAACAGATCCGCCATATAATGTTTCAAAAAAAAATAATTTTAAAACAATCGGTAGATTGGGTGTTGATTTCGGAAAATGAGATAAGAATTTTAATCAAACGTTATGATTAAATAACATTGGAAAAATATTAAAACCAGGTGGATCTATTATTATTTTTAATGACTGAAAAAATTTAGGAATAATTTCACAAGAACTTGTAAAAGAAAATTTTGAAATTAAGGATTTATTAAGATGAATTAAACCGAATCCAATGCCAAGAAACGTTGATAGAAGATATGTTCCTGATTATGAATTTGCATTATGAGCTATTAAGAAAAAAGGTTCTTGAACTTTTAATAAAAAATTAGATAAATTTTATTTAAAACCCGAATTTATTTGCCCATCTGTTTCTAGTAAAAAAAGAATTCATCCTACTGAAAAACCATTAATTTTAATGGAGGAAATTATAAAAATTCATACAAATGAAGGCGATATTGTTTTCGATCCTTTTTCTGGGTCTGGATCTACGTTAGTGGCAGCAAATAAATTAAATAGATTTTATATTGGTAGTGAAATATTAAAATCATATTACAATAAATCAATAAAAAGAATAAAAGAATCATATATTAAACCTACTTTTAACCATTTAGGTAATAAGTTTAGAATGATTGAGGACTTAATTAGAAATTTTCCAAAAAATAATGTTGATTATTTTGTTGATGTATTTGCTGGTAGTGGTGTTGTATCTTTAAATTATCAAACTCCAAAAAAAATATTTTTAAATGATAAAGATAAATGATTAACAGCGATATTAAATTATTTAATGAATACAGATGTAAACCTTGTTATTCAAAAAACAGAAAACATTATAAAACAATATAAATTACCCGTTGATAAATTAAATGACAAATATACTTCTCAATACAATAAATTAAAAAAAGATTTTAATCGCAATAAGAATGTGGAAAAATTACTTGTTTTAATACTTTTTGGTTTTAATCAACAAATTAGATTCAATTCAAAAGATGAATGAAATATTCCTGCAGGAAAATTTCGATGAAGCTTGTATCAAAAAAATAAACTTATTGAATTTTGCGAAAAAGCAAAAGAAAAAAATTATTCAATTCATTCTAAAGAATTTGATATTTTTGTATATGAAATATTAAAAGAAATAGATAAGAAAAAAACACTTTTTTATTTTGATCCCCCATATCTAATTTCAGATGCAACATATAATAATTCTTGAACAGAATTAGAAGAGCAAAAATTAATTGATATATTAAATTTTTTAACAAAAAATGGTTATAGGTGATGTTTATCAAATCTTCTTTATTCTAAAGGAAAAGAAAATACAAAACTAAATAATTTTATTTCTATTAATAAAAAAAATATAAAAGTCGACATCATAAAAAATATTTCATATAAAAATTCTAATTATCAAAGAAAAAAAAATTTTTTGATTGATCAAGAAATTTTAATAAGAGGAAATTATGAATAAATTTGACAATTGAAATAGATTTGGAGATACTTCTTTTAGAATATCTAATCAAGTCAATTTTTATACGCAAATATTTACTTACATATTAGAAAAACTAAAAGCAAAAAATTCAAAAAATTATAAATTATATATTTCTGATGTTTTAGAATATGTAATTCAAGAACAAATTGTTTTTTATAAAATAGAAAATAAAGATTTTACAAGAAAAAATAGAAGTCATTTATTAGTAAGGCAATTAAAAGAATTTAATTTAATCTTAATTAAAAATGATAATTCAATACAATTAACTAATTTTGGAACACAAATTGGAAAAATATTAGAAGATAATAAAATAGCTTCAAATTTAATTCCAATTATTTGATTTTTTCTAATGCTACATAAAGATTCGAAAAGATCTAATATATTTAAAGGATTTGTTAAAAATTGTTTAGAAATAGGGTATAGTGATAAATTGTTAATTTCTTTTATTACTTCTAAAAATAAATTTGATATTAATTCAAAATTAGAAAAAAATAAATTGAGCAAAGAAGACATAGCAAAAATTTTGAAAGAAAAAGATATACAAGTTGTTTGTAAAAGAAAAAAACCTTTAAAAATTTCTAAAATTTTACCTCAATTAATTAATGCAATTTTAGAGAAAAATTTTTTATTAATAAACAATTTATTAGATGATGTTGGTTCTAAATTAAAAAATTTTTTAAAAAAAATGTATAAATTGTGAAATAATGAATTTACTAATAAAAAAATAACAGATAACCAAATACAAAAATACATTTTATCAAGAAAAGAAAATTTATTAAATGATATTTTAAATTTAGTAGATTATCAAACAGTTTACAAAGATTATAAAGATATAAATATAAGATGATTAGTCGATACCTTATTTTTAATTAAATTAAATGATAAATATGTTTTGAATAATAAGTACATTAATATATATAAAAATCTAATTGAATTAGATCCTAATGATTTTGATAAATTTTATTCTTTTTTAACAAACTTAAAATTACCTACTAATTTTTATGAAAAGTTACCTTATAACCGAAATGAAGTAATTAAAATGCTAGAACTTGTTAATGATAATAAATGAAATGAACTTAAAAAAAATTTTAATTTAACTAATATATCTAATTCAACTATTTTTGAATACTTAATAAATTTATCATTTTCTATATCTTATAACAATAATGCTTCTATTTTTAAGGAATGGTGTAATACTAAATTGGATAATAATTTAAAACCCATAATTCACGCATCTAGTGGCAGCCCAGATGGAATAATTATAGATAATTCTTATTTTTCTACTGTTGAATCTACTTTAATAAATGATTTAGAAAAACTAATAAAACAAGAACGAATTCCCATTAAAAGGCATGTATACAATATTTATAAAAATAAAAAACATTTTAATTTATTAAAATTTAATAATAATCCAACTGTAGTTTTTGTTGTAAAAGAAAAATTAACTCCTCAATTAATTTATCAGTTTGTGTCTGAACATAATAGTCAATACCATATTGATTTAACTAAAATAAGTATAATCACTTTATCAACTTTTGAAGTATTAACATTTTTGAAAGATAAAAATTTACAAGATTTACTTGTCAAGATGAAGGATGAATTACCTATGAAATCAATATCAATAGATGCACCTGATGATAATAAAAAACAATTAGATGATTTTTTTAATCTATATATGAATAAATTGATGAAAAAATAATAAATTTTAATGCAAAACAAATAAAATTTAAAATTTTACTTTTTTTAAAGAATTATGCATTTTTAAGGTATAAATAATTAAAAAATTTTTAATTAGTTTGTTTTTGATAACTTGTAATATTATTAATATTAGTAAAGAAAACATTTTATTAATTTTTTTAATAAAATTTAAATGTTTTTTATTGTTGTCACTTGTTTTTAAAGACAATTTAATATCAATATAAAAATCAGAAAATTTTTTTATAATTAAATTGTTATAAGTTACATTTTTTATTGAAATTAGAAAGATTTCAACAAAGTATGATTAAAAACAAAGTAATTAAAAAAATTGCTATTTTAACCTCAGGCGGTGATTGCCCAGGAATGAATACAGCAATTTATTCTTTAGTAGAACAATCTTTATACTTCGGTTATAAACCTTATTTAGTTTATGAAGGATATAAAGGTTTGGTTGAAGATAATATTAAGTTAGCAAATCTAAGTGAAACGAAAAAGAATTCAATTTTAGGCGGAACATTCATATATTCAGCACGTTTACCTGAATTTAAAGAATTAAATGTTCGACAAAAAGCAGCTAACAATTTAATTAAAAGAGGTATTGATACATTATTTGTTATTGGTGGAGATGGTAGTTATCAAGGTGCTAGATTATTATCTAAACTAAAAATTAATTGTATAGGTTTACCAGGAACTATTGATAATGATATTAGTTCTACAGATTTTACAATTGGTTTTTATACAGCATTAGATTCAATTGATCAAGCTCTTATAAAAAACAATCATACAGCAATCTCGCATGATCGTGTAACAATTCTTGAGGCAATGGGTCGTTATTGTGCTGATTTAAGTTTTTATAGTGGAATTGCAAATAATGCTGATTTAATAATCACACACGAAAATCCAATGAGCGCTGAAACTATTGCTAAAAAAGTAAAAGAAGCATATAAAAAAGATAAAAATCGTCGTACTTATCTAATAGTTGTTAGTGAACGTTTATATGGAACAAATAAATATCAATCATTAGAAGAGATTGGACAAACTATTTTAAAAGAAACTAATAAAATTGTTAATATTAATCGTTTGGGTTATTTACAACGTGGCGGTAATCCAAATGCAATGGATCGAATTTTAGCGATGCAACTAGGTCATTATGCTGTTAATTTAATTCATAAAAATAAAAAGAATCGCGTTGTTGGAATTAAAGATAATAAAATTGTTGATTATGATTTTGATTATGCTTTAAGTATGAAAAATCAAAATCGTAAAAAAGAAATTTTGCAATTTAATTTAATTAAAGAAGAGGTTTAATGAATATGAATCACTTGAAACGAACTAAAATAGTTGCAACTTGCGGACCATCATTAACTCAAAAAATATGAACATTAGGTGATTTAAAAGATCCTAAAAACAAAGAATTAGTTAAAAAAGCATATGAAAACATTGAAAATGTAATCCGCAATGGAGTTACAACAATTCGTTTAAACTTTAGTCATGGTTCTCAAGAAGAACAATTAATAAGAATTCAAATTGTTCGCGAAGTTTCTAAAAAATTACAAATACCTGTTTCAATTATGTTAGATACTCAAGGACCAGAAATACGTGTTGGTAAAATTGTTGATGAAGGATGTAAAATTAATGCTAAAGATTTAGTTGAAATTTATACATCAAAAGTTATTGTTGGATCTAAAAATAAATTTTATGCAAGTGATTCAACTGGCAAATATAACATGATTAATGATCTTAAAGTTGGATCTACAATTTTAGTTGATGATGGCAAATTGAATTTAACAGTTAAAAAATTAGATAAAAAACTAAACATTATTACATGTGAAGCTAAAAATACTCACACAATTACTTCTCGTAAACGAATTAATTTACCTAATGCTCATTATTCAATTCCTTTTTTATCTCAAAAAGATGAAAATGATATTTTGTTTGGAATTAAAAACAATGTTGATTATTTAGCATTATCTTTTGTTAATACTGTTAAAGATATTAAACAAGTTAAAGAAATCTTAAAAAAGAATAATGCTGAACACATTAAGATAATTTCTAAAATTGAATCAACTCATGCAATCAATAATTTAGATGCAATTATTGATGCTTCAGATGCAATTATGGTTGCTCGTGGTGATTTATCTTTAGAAATTCCTTATTATGTTGTTCCATATTGACAACGTTATATTATTAAAGCTTGTCGTGATAAAAATAAACAAGTTATTGTTGCGACACAAATGTTAGATTCTTTAGAAAAAAATATTCATCCAACAAGAGCTGAAGTTACAGATGTATATTTTGCTGTTGATCGTGGAACTGATGCAACTATGTTATCTGGTGAAACTGCTAATGGTTTATATCCATTAGTTGCAGTTGAAGTTATGAATTTAATTGATAAACAATCTGAAATTTCATTTGATTATGAAAGAGCAATTAATTATTATTTTCCTAAAACTAAATTATCAAAAACTAAATTTGGTAAATTGGTTTTAGATGTTGCTAAAAAAGTTTGTCCTAAACGTAATGTAAGCAATGCTGATTTTAAATATGATTTTATTGTTCATTTCACAAACGATTTAAATGAAATTAAAACTTTATCAAATATTCGTCCAGCTGCAGGTGTTATTATTATTACTGACAATGATCAAATTTACACTGGTCATGGAATTGATTATGGTATTTTTACATATAAAGTAGAAAACTTGAAAAATGCTAAAAAAGATTGAAAAGAAGTAAGTCTAGCAGCTATAAATAAATATAAAAAATTTGGTATAATTAAGTCTAAATTACCTAATTTAGTTTTGGTAAATAACAAAATTGTTAATTTGAAAGGATAATCATAAATGATTAAGCCGTTACATGATAATGTTTTAATAGAGCCTTTAAATGATGAAATTGTTTCTAAAAAAGGAATTATTTTAACTACAAATTCAGAAGAAAACACTAATACAACAAAAGGTGTTGTTGTTGCATTAGGCGATGGTCAAATTTATAAAAGTGATTCAAAATGTAATTTTGAAATTCAAGTTGGAGATGTTGTATTTTTTAAAGAATATAGTGGAACTAATATTGTTAGTGAAGATGGTAAAAATCTTAAAATTTTAAGTTACGAAGATATCGTTGCTGTTCAAAAATAAGATTTGCAAGGAGAAATACTTATTATGTCAAAAGAACTAACATTTTCAAAAGCTGCAAGAAATCGTCTAAATTTAGGTTTAAATAAATTAGCAGATGCAGTAAGAATTACTGCAGGTCCAAAAGGTCGAAATGCTTTAATTGAAAAAAAATATGGTGCGCCTTTAATTGCTAATGATGGTGTAACTATTGCTAAAGAAATTGAATTAGCTGATCCAATTGAAAACATGGGCGCTAAATTGATTGCTGAAGCAGCTATTAGTACAAATGATATTGCTGGTGACGGAACAACTACTGCAACAATTTTGACACAAGAAATGGTAAATAAAGCAATTGATGCTATTAATGGTGGTGCTAATCCAGTAAATATTCGTCGTGGTATTGAAGAAGCTTCTCAAGTTATTATTCAAAATTTAGCTAAAGTTTCAAAATCAATTACTACTTCAGATGAAATTGCTCAAGTTGGTGCAATTTCATCAGGTTCTAAACAAATTGGTGAATTGATTGCTAAAGCAATGCAAATTGTTGGTAAAAAAGGTGTTATTACAATTGATGACGCTAAAACTTTAACAACAACTTTAGATACAACTGAAGGTTTAGAATTTAAAGGTGGTTATGGTTCACCTTATATGGTTACTGATCATGAAAAAATGGTTGCTGTACTAGAAGAACCTAGAATATTAGTTAGTGCTAACAAAATTAACAATATTAAGGAATTAATTCCATTACTTGAGTCTTGCATGGAATCAAATATTTCTTTAGTTATTGTTGCTAATGAATTTAGTGATGAAGTTGTTACAACATTAGCTGTTAATAAATTACGTGGAACATTAAATGTTATTACAATTAAATGTAATGAATATGGCGAACGCCAAAAAGCTGTATTAGAAGATTTAGCGATTACAGTTGGTGCAAATCTAATTGATTCAGCGTTAGGTTTAGAATTAAAAAATGTAACAATTGATGATTTAGGTACAGCAGGTAAAATAACTGTAGGAAAAGAAAAAACAACAGTTATTGACGGTAAAGGTAATCAAGAAAAAATTCATAATCACGTTAAGACATTAGAAGGTAAATTAAATGCACTTAATGATGATAAGTATAATGCTGAAATTTTACGTGAAAGAATTGCTTCAATGTCTCAAGGAGTTGCGGTAATCCGTGTTGGTGGTGCAACTGAAATTGCTCAAAAAGAATTGAAATTAAGAATTGAAGATGCACTAAATTCAACTAAAGCTGCTGTTGAAGAAGGTATTGTATCAGGTGGTGGTATTGCTTTAATTAATAGTATTTCATCAATTGCTTATTTAACTTCAAGTGACCGTGAAGTTGCAATTGGTTATGATATTGTTCGTGAAGCGTTGAAAGCTCCTGCTCGTCAAATTATTGAAAATGCTGGATTTAATAGTTCTAAAACAATTAACTATATTTTAAATCAAGGTGTTGGTATTGGATTTAATGCCGAAACTGGTGAATATGTTGATATGATTCGTAGTGGAATTATTGATCCAACTAAAGTTACAAAAACAGCATTAGAAAAAGCTGCTAGTGTAGCAGGATTAATGATTACTACTGAAGTTGCAATCAATGATATTAAAGAAAAAGATAGTAACAAAAACAACATTTTTGGTGAATAAATTTTATTAAGGATATAAATCAATGCAAATCAATGTATCAAGTAAAACTGTTGTAAAAAAAATTATTGCAAAAGCTGCTAAAAATGAATATGGTGTTAATTTAAAATTAGATTTACCAGGTCAAGTTGAATTTAAAGTTGCTTTACCTTTTAGTAGCGATACTTTTTTTACAAAATTTCGTCAATATTTAAGTCGTCAATATGATACTAATGAAATTGATGTTGATAGTTTTATTAACGTAATTGGTGATGATAAAGCTGAACAAGTTGTGCATTTAATTGTTAATGCAGTTGAATTTGTTGAAGCAACACCTTATTCTAAAAAAACTAAAAAAGTTGAAAAACCTAAATTTGTTTTAAAAGTTAATAAAAAATTTGAAAAAACAATTTCTAGTGCTACAAATATTGCCAAAGCAATGACATTAGTAAGAGAATTACAAGATACACCTTCAGATGTTTTATATCCTGAAACGTTTGTTGCAAGATTTCAAAAAGAATTTAAAGGTATTCCTAACATTAAAATTAGTGTTTTAAACAAAAAACAAATTATTGCTAAAAAAATGGGAATGCTTTTAGGAGTTAATAAAGGTTCAGTTCGTGAAGCTCGTTTGCTAGTTGTTGAATATTTAAATAACCCTAAATCTAAAAATCGTTTTGCATATGTTGGTAAAGGAATTACATATGATTCAGGAGGAATGAATTTAAAACCTGGATCTCATATGCGAACTATGAAATATGATATGTCAGGTGCAGCTATTGTAACTGCAACAGTTTTAGCTTTAGCAAAAAACAAAGTTAAAACAAATGTAATAGCTGTTGCTCCTTTAACTGAAAACTTACCAAGCCCAACTGCACAACGCCCTGATGATGTGGTTATTGCATATAATGGAATGAGTGTAGAAATTGATAATACTGATGCTGAAGGTCGTTTGGTGTTAGGTGATGCAATTTCTTATGCAGCTAAAGATTTAAAAGCAACAAGAATTTTTGACGTTGCAACTTTAACCGGTGCAATGCTTTATTCATTAGGAAATACATACAGCGGTGTTTGAGCAACTAATGATAAACATTGAAAACAAATTTATTCTGCTAGTCAATATGCTGGTGAACCAATTTGACGTTTACCATTACACGAAGATTATTTAAGAACATTAGATTCAGCTGTTGCTGATATTGTTAATTGTGCTTCTAAACCAGGTGCTGGTTCAAGTAGTGCTGCAATGTTTTTAACACAATTTAGAGAAAATGTAGATTTAGTTCATATTGATATTGCAGGAACAGCGGATATTAATGGATTAGGACAAGCAGTAATTTTAAGAACTTTATACTGACAAGCTGTAAATCAAGATGAATAATAACAATAATCTTGAAACAGAATTAGTTGTTGTTTCCAAAAAGTTTGATGAAAATTCTTTAACTAGTCAAGTCGATAATAAAGATTATAAGATTGTTAAAGACGTTTATAATTATCAAAGTAAATCTAAATTAGATGAATTACCGTTATGAGCAAAAATTTTAATTGCTTGTGTTTTAATTTTAATTGCGATTGGTGCTATTGTTGGCGGCGCTTTTGCAATTAATGCTGTAAGTAATCTTGTTCCACAAGAACCAGTTAATAAAATTTTTGAAACAATTGTTGTTATTTAAAAATATTTTTTATAAATGTAAATTTTAATTTACATTTATATTTATTATTTATGTATAGTGATCAATAATAATGTCAAATAAAATTGATTTTGCTTCTTTACCAATTAACCCAATTCAATCATTTTCTGATAAGATTTTTGCCAATCTAGAAAGAGCTATTGATGAAGTTATTGATTATGAATTTAGTCAATCAAAAATTAATCAAAAAGAAATTGATAATTTAACTAATCAAATAAATAAATCACAAAAAGAAATAATAGATCAAAAAAAATTATTAAAAATTAATGCTAAAAAAATAGCAAATGTTTTTATTATCATTAGTTTTGTTTTATTAATAGGTTTAGCTTTTATTCCGATTTTTAATAAAAACAAAAAAATAATTAAAGAATTTAATCAATTTAAACAACTAAAAGAAAACGAAATTTTAAAAGATAGAAATTTGCGTTTTAATTTAATGTTATCTGGTTTTTCTGCAACAAGTATTCACGAATTAATTATTAATGTATTTCAAAAATTTGATATTCAGATTTCTGAATATTTTGATTCACAAGAAGTTTTAAATCTTTTAAAAAATTCTTTTAATGTTTTAGATATTTATTCAGGAATTAAAGGAATTTTAAAAAATTCACCTTTTTATGATTTAATGCTTCGTGAACATAATATAAGAAATGTTGCTACATCTAATTCAATGAGTTTTCCATATACAACTATTGAATATGATAGTGAAAATCGTCCTCACACAGTAATTAGATATGAAACGTTAACTGCAATTCATAATGAACCAACACCATTTTTAGATGAAACTAATTTATTAATTTATAAAACTAATTTTTTACCTGATTTTTCATTTAATGTGACAAAAGGTAAATCTAATAAAAGTGTAATGTTAGAAAATAGTACATTTTTAAAATATTTCAACATTGAAATTGATCCAAATCAACAATTATACTTAAATCAATTTTTTACAATTAAATCACAAGAAGATTTTGTTAATTGATATCAACACGAATCATCAAATATTTACGAATTTACTAAATACTTAGATTCCTTATATATTTTCGGTAATAATGAATCATTAAATTTTATGAATATTTTAAATCGTCTAGTAACTAATGCGCAAATTTTACAAAATGATAAAAATTTTGAATTAACCGATGCAATAAATTTAGTTAAAAAAATTATTTATGCATATTGTTCTAAAATTGTAAAAATGCTTCAAATTCCTTTGCTAGTTCCTGGAATTTCTCGTGAATGATATAAAAAAGATAAAACATATTTAATTGCTAATAATTCAAATTTATCAATTCCAAGTTTAACTCAAAACGAAAATGTTGATTTTAATATTCTTTTGTTGCCGATGCTTGCAAACAACTTAATTTCTTTTAATAAATTTTCAGAATTCCTTAAAAGAAAACCTTGATTAGAAATTATTAATTACCAAAAGATATTTTTGGATATTTTTAAAGCTAATTTAAAAATTAAATCATATTTTTCAGAAACAAAAGTTGATTTAGTAACAGTTTATGGGATGGAAGTGGGGATGAAAACAATTCCTGTAACTTATGAAAAATTTCATCCCATTGATGAAGATAAATATGCTATTTTTATAAATCATCCAACAAATACAAACAATATTATTTTAGTTAGTTCTAAAATTAAAAATAATTTATTTGATGGTGTATATGAAAACAAAGAATTTGCTAATAAAATGTTACAAAACTACATTTGAACAAATAATCCATCATCACTTGAAAATTCAAAAAATAAAGAAAAATTAATTGAATATGTTCAAGAAATTAACCAGTTAAATGAAAAAATGCAATTAGATTTAATTTTTAAAATTGATAATAAAGGAATTAGTATTTTAATTAATAATCTAGATAATTTAAATGAAGTTATTGAACAAAAAATTATTAGGATTTTAACTAATATAAAAAATGATAATTTTGTAATATAATATTAGGAATAAAATTTTTAATTAAATACTGATTTAATTATAAAAATATTAGGAGAAGTTTAATGGTAATTAATCCAAGTAAAGAAAATAATACTCCACAAGGATTTAATCCTAATGTTGATAATACAACCGTTTTTGCTAAACCTACTAGTTCACAAAAAAATGGTTATTTAATTCTTTTATTTTTATCTTGAATAACTATTATTCCCGGAATAGCTTGATTAATTATTAGAATTAAACGTAAAAATGAATGAATTGATTTACAAATGAAGATTAATAATGCATCAAGTTCAATTGATATAAGCTTAACTAGAAGAAGTGAAACATTGAAAAAATTACTTGATCAAGCAAAAGGATATTTAAAACACGAACGTGAAACTTTAGAAAAAATTACAAGTATGCGTTCAAACAAAACTCCTAATGGAATTATTGATGCAGATAAAGCTTTAAATGATTTATCAAGAAATATTCAAATAGCAATTGAAAATTATCCAGATTTAAAAGCTAATTCAATTATAGGCGAACTTATGAGTAGTTCGCAATATATTGAATCTGAAATTGCTGCTTCACGTAGATTATATAATCAATATGTTCAACGTTTTAATGCTGACATATTAATGTTTCCAAATGTTTGTTATGCAGCAAAACAAAAAATGAGCACATTGCCATTATTTATTGCAAGCGAAACTCAAAAACAAGATATAGACATGAGTTCTTTAAGTGATTTTTAATTTTGTATAAATGAAATTAGTTAGTACTCTTGATTAATAAATATTATTTATAGAAATTAAATCAACATAAAATATGTTGATTTTTTCTTTTTTGTCATTTCTAGTTCATTTAATATCATTAATCTTAAAAGATGAATTTTTATTTATTAGTACTTGATTATCTGTGTTTGCTACTCCCATAAATTTAAAATTACCTAAATAGACTGCTCCAATAATATCTTTTGGAATATTTATTACAAACAAAACTTGTTCTTTTAATGGCAAAACTTTTTTATTATCTATTCAATTTGAACCATCACAATATCTTAATGCTTCTACACGATCTAATGAAGTTGATATAAATCCATAAGAAGTAATAATTTTGCCAATACATTCTGAATAATCATATCTATCATTAATAAGTTTAATATATGGTTTTAATTGTTCTCAAAATTCAATTTCTTGATATTCAACACCATGATATACTTTGTAATTTTCATATGGTCATCTTGCATATAAATTATTTAAAGCAGAAACAACATATTGATAATCAGAACCACGAATCTCCAAAGGATTGTTTAATCCTCCAAAATTTAAATTTACTTTTTGATTAGGAGGAATTTTATTTTTATGTAAATATTCATTTCAATAATAACCTCTTTGATTAGCATACATAAAAATTGCTTGTTGTTCTGAATAACAATAATAATTTTTTAATTTTCCATTTTCATCGTAATTTCAATCAGCTATTGTTAAATTATTGTATCATTCATGAAAATTAGATTGAAGATTGTAGTCAATAATACCTTCCTCTCTCTCTCTCTCATTTAATATAATTTTCATCTATATCATATTCTGAACAAGAAATAATTCCTATTGCAAATGTTGTTATTATTCAAAGAATACTAAATATAAAAACTAAGTTTAAAAATATTCTTTTTTTCATAATCTTAAATCTCTATTTAAATACATGCTTGAATGTATACCTATGCAATTATAAATAATTTAATATTTATAAACCTAGTAAAACTAATTACTAGAAATAACAAAACAATAATATTTTTTTACAACAGCAATTTATATAAATAAATTTCAATAGTTTTACACAACAAAACATTAATTTAAAAAACTTTATTTTTTTAACAATCTACGAAAAAATTAATTTTTAAAAATTTAGTTTAATTATTTATCAAATAACCATTAAAAAAATTTTTTTAAATAAAATAAACAATTTTATTTTTTTTATTGTATGATATTAAGTGTCATAAAGTGGGAGTAAATGGTACAAAATGTTTTTAGGCACATTCGAACATTCCTTAGATGCGAAAAACAGAATAAGTCTTCCAAGTCGTTTACGATCCAAAATTTCATCTGCTGTTGTGGTTAGCAAAGGTTTTGATGGATGTTTGGAAGTAAGAACTCCTGAAGACTTTGAAAATTATGCCCAATCATTAAACAAATTATCAAACACCCACAAAGACAGTCGTATTATTGTTAGACAAATTTTTGCTAACTCTACAGACATTGAATTAGATGCTTCAAATCGTATTTTGATTCCAGCTAATTTGTTAAAAGAAGCTAATCTTAAAAAAGACATAGTTATCATTGGTGCTGGTAAAAAAATGGAAATTTGAGATAAACAAGCATATGAAAAATTCAAATCTGAAAGCGACGAAAAATTTGAAGAAGTAGCTGAACGTTTAAATAATTTTGAAAATGAACAATAATATTCATAAACCTGTCTTATTAGATGAAGTTATTAATTATTTAAATATTCAACCTAATGGAATATATTGCGATTTTACAATAGGATATGGCGGACACACTTCTCAAATTTTAAAAAAGTTGAAAGAAGGTAAACTAATTGGTTTTGATCAAGATCCCCAAGCAATTGATTGATGCGCAAATCATTTAAATGACAATAAAATAGTTTTGATTAATGATAATTTTGTTAATTTCAAAAAACACTTAAATGATTTAAGCATTAAAAAAATACAAGGCGCTTTATTAGATCTTGGTGTATCTAGCTTGCAATTTGATTTAGCTGATCGAGGTTTTAGTTATCAAAATAACGGACCTTTGGATATGAGAATGAATCAATCTAAAGGCTTAACTGCTGAAGAATATATTCGCAAAAATAATTTGCAACATTTGATAAATGTTTTTAAAAAATATGGTGAAATAAAAAATCCTGTTCATATTTCAAAATTAATCAAAGAATATGTTGATCACAATAAAAATGTTTCGACTTGAGAAATTGAAAATTTAATAAAACAAAATTTACCAATTAAATTGTTGCATCAAAAAAAACATCCAGCTAGATTATATTTTCAAGCTTTACGCATTGCGGTTAATGATGAATTAAATGTTTTAAAAATTTTTTTAAATGAAATTCCTAAATTTATAGATATTAATGGAATACTTGCAATTATTACATTTCATTCATTAGAAGAAAAAATCGTTTTAAAAAAAATTAATGAATTGTGTACGCCACCTATTTTGCCTGGTGTCCCTATTAACAATAGTGAGTTAGTAGAATTTAATAAAGTTACAAAATCTCCAATTAAACCTTCTGAAATAGAAATTAAAAATAACCATCGTTCAAGATCTGCAAAATTATTCATCATTAAAAGGACTAAAATATGTACAATTTAAAAACAGTTTGTGTTGGAATATCAATTGACATAAATGAAATTAAATTAATTGTTAGTGATAATGCTAATAATAACTTTAATTTATTATATAGTACTTCGATTGATAACAAGTCGCTTTATGATGAAAAACAAATTTTAGATATTAAAAAACTTAAACATGCTATATATGAATTAATTAATGATGCTCAAAAATATACTGAACTTAAAATAGAAAAAGTTTTGATATCTTTTGATGATGGTATAGTTAAAGAGTTTAATATTAATCAAATTAAAACTGATTTTTTTACATATAAAAGTCCTCAAAAAGTTTTTGAAAGAATTAATAATGCAATCAATGTTTGAAATAAAAATATTAATTCTGAAATTTTATGATGAGAAGTATATAGTTGAATTGATGAACAAACTAAACAAAAAATTCAAACAAATGAAATTGTAATCGGTTCTAGATATTTAGCAAAAATTAATGTTTATACAACTAATAATTTGTTAGTTAATCAATTTATCAATTTAATAAATGATTTAAATATCAAAGTTCTTAATACAACAATATGTTCATTAAATGCATCTGTTATCACAAATAATGAAGAATCAATTGTTTTAGAAATTTATAACGATTACAGTCAATTGTTATATTTGAAAAATGGTATTTTAGAAAATAAAAAACACTTTAGTTTTAGTAACAATGAATTTTACAAATATGTTGCAAATCAAATTGATACTAATTTAATTGATTCGCATAAAATTAAAAATTTGTTAAATGATAATTTAAATACTTTTTTTGAAAATAATATTAATTTAGCTTTCTCTATTGGGGATAATTTTTTAGATTCAAATTATGTTAAATCAACAATTTTAACGAATTTAGTTAATAATTATGCATCTGAAATTATTCAAATTCTTGAAAAAGAAATATCTTTTAAAAAGATTAATAAATTTTTAATTTTATGTAAATCAAAACCATTAGTAAATAGTTTAATAGATAAACTTTATAAAATTACAAATCCGCCAAATCAAATAATTTATTCTAATAATAATTTATTGTTGCTTGATAACAAATATTATTCATTAGCTTTAGGTATTATTCAATTCTATAGAAAACATAGTATTTATAAAATTGATAATTCGTGCGTTCAACCTTATTATTCAAATACATATGATAAAAAAATTGAAATTAAATTAGCTACTATGGCTATCAACAATAATATAACCAAAACAGTTCAAAAAATTATCAAATAAAAGAGGATCTAAAAATGAAAAAATATAATCAAATGCAAGAAGTTTTATCAAATTTTGATTTTGAGCAAACTGAAAAAATTAAAGTTAATTTATCAAAATCTTTCGATAGTTGTTTAAAAACTGACGAATTATTTCAAGATAATACAAAAACTATTGAACAAAATTTAAATACTAAAGATTTAAGTTTAGAAAGCAATTTAAATTCTAATGAAATAAAAACACAATTTTTTACAAAAGAAGAAATCACTAATGAATCACGTGAATTTTTTGATGTTAATTTAGATATTAAAAAACCATCAATTAAAGTTATAGGAATAGGTGGTGCTGGAAATAATATTGTTGATTATATTTCAAATAATAATATCCTTTCTTCAAATGTAACTTTTTATCAATTAAATACAGATTCTCAACATCTACAACATTTAAAATCTAAAACTAATAAAGTATTAATTGAATCTAAAATTACAAAAGGAATGGGATCAGGTGGTGACCCGGAATGTGGTCGATTAGCAACTGAAGATTTTGAATCTGAGATACGTAATATTTTATCAGGTGCTGATGTTTGTATTTTAATTGCAGGATTAGGAAAAGGAACAGGCACAGGCGGTAGTCCTGTAATTGGAAAAATTGCTAAATCAATGGATATTTTGACATTGGCTTTTGCAACTATGCCAAGTCTTGGGGAAGGAAAAACTGCACTAAATAAAGCATTATTAGGTTTAAAAGAATTAAAAGAATCAGTTGATGCAATTACAACAATTAGTAATGAAAAAGCTTTATTTAATTCAGAATCAAATAATAGTATTTTTGATGCTTATAAAAAATCAAATTTAGAAATAGGAAATGCTATTAAATCAATTACAGATATTATTTTATTACCTTCATATCAAAATATTGATTTAGCTGATGTAAAAAATTTCTTTTCAAGTAAAAATAGTGTTAATTATTTTTTAGCAATTAGAGAACGTTTCACTTCTAATGAGGTTAAAGATATTAATCGCATTATTAATCGTAAATTAAATGAATTAGCTTTTGAACAAAGCATATTAAATGCAAAATCAACTTTAATTTTATTTTATGCGAATAAAGAAGTAGGAACGCAATTGTACACAAATACTACATCAATTTTAAAAGAATTATCAATGAACAAAGATTTAAACATAGTTTATGGAATTGTTGAAACTGATAATCCAATGATTGGATTTGATATTATCGCTCTTAATAATGAACCAACTGTACTAACAACAAATATTTCACCATTAACTCAAAAAATAGATGTTGGTATTTTTGACAATAAAATTACAACTAATAAAATTCAAAACACTAATAATTTATTAAGTCGAAAATTCAATCGAATAAATGAAAAATCATCATTAAATTCTTCTTGAAGCAAAACTGCAAATAAATTAGAAGATGATTTCAATGATTTAATTGAGACAAAGAAATTAACAACTGATCAAATGTCTAAAATTTTAAATCGTTCCATGGAAACTTATTTTGATAAAAAATCTAATAATTTAATGGATGATTTTACTGAATATGATGATCTAAATTTATTTAAAAGTTAAGTAGAACTATTAAAAAATAGGTTGTGATATATAGTATAATTATTTAGATATATTTTATCCAAACTATGAAACATTATTGGTTCAGAATATCATTTGTCTATTTAAAATTCTAAATTATGTTTTTAAAAATAACATTTAACGCGGTTTATTAAAATGTCTAATAAAAAAGATTATTATGAAGTTCTTGGTGTTGATCGTGAAGCTGATGAACGTGAAATAAAAAAAGCATTTAGAAAATTAGCTCAAAAATACCACCCTGATCGTAATAAAACTCCAGAAGCTGAAGAAAAATTTAAAGAAATCAATGAAGCTTACGAAGTTTTAAATGATCCAACAAAACGTTCAAATTATGATAAATACGGACATGATGGTATAGACGGCGATCCTGGTGGATTTGATGCAACTGAAGCATTTTCATCTTTTTTTGAAACTATTAGAAATGATACAACTTTTTTTGAAAGTGATTTTGATACAAGTAAAAAGAAAAAAAAGAAAAAAGGTTTTTCTGCTGTAGAAGATGATTTAGATGAATATATTAGACAACAAGAAGAATTAGAAAAAAGCGAAAGAAGAAAAGCTAAAGAAGAAAAAAAAGCAGCTAAAAAAGCAGCTAAAGAAGCTAAACGAAAAGAAAAACTTGCTAAAAAAGGAATTGTTGAAGAAAACATTGATGATGTTCTTGATTTTTCAGTTGATTCAAAACCAAACGATGAGTCAAATGATAATTCAATAAATAAAACAAGTAATAACGATAATTTAGATTTTGGAAATCCATTTGCTGATGAACCAGAACAAAAAGTTGAAACAAATTCAGTTGATAAAGAACCAACTGAAGAATTTTGAACTAAATTTGTTGGCAACCCTGATTATGGATATTATGATTCTAATAATGATTGACAATGAAGTGGATATTTTGATGAAAACCAAAATTGATTCCCAGAACCTAATGAGGAACAAAAATTAGCAGAACAAAAAGCTAAAGAAGAAGCTGAACGTAAAGCTAAAGAAGAGCAAGAAGCTAAAGAAGAAGCTGAACGTAAGGCTAAAGAAGCTGCTGAACGTAAGGCTAAAGAAGAGCAAGAAGCTAAAGAAGCTGCTGAACGTAAGGCTAAAGAAGAACAAGAAGCTAAAGAAGCTGCTGAACGTAAGGCTAAAGAAGAACAAGAAGTTAAAGAAACAACAGAAGTTAAAAAAGAACAAGAATCCAAAGAAGATAGTTCATCAACTTCAATGTTTAATTTCACTTCAAGTAAAACATTTGATTTGTCATTTTTAAATAAAAAGAAAAATAATTCAAATAATTCAGAAGAAAAAAATGTTGAAGAATTAGTAAATCCTGATAATTCTAATTCAATATCAACAGACGACTCTAACAAAACATTTGATTTATCATTCTTAAATAAGAAAAAAATAGAAGATGATAATAAATCAAATGAAAATAAAGTAGAAGAACCGACTAATAAAACTAATGATAGTGCAATTAATAATAAAGATGCTAAAGAAGATTTACCATTCAAAATTAAGAGTGTAGATGAATTAAGTAAACAAGAATCACAATCTAATGAGTTTCCAACTACAATTGTTGAAGAATCATTTGATTTTGAAAATTTTGATTCTTCATCGTTTAATAACATGAAAGAAGCAGAACCTATTCCAACATCTATGATTAATATGGATATAGGTACTTATACAACTACAGTAATAAATGAAGAAAATTTATTAACTAAAATTAAAAGTGAATTTAATTTTGATAAAAAAGAATTTGATTTACCAGATATTGATTTAGCAGCCTTGAATGCCAAAGCGACCGAAAAATCTAATGGTCCTATTTCTTTATTCCAAATTAACAAGCGCAAAGAATTAAATATTGAATATCATATAAAATTAGATCAAATTTTGTTATTTAATAATAGTGTAAAACATATTAATTACTATCGTGAAATACCTTGTAATATATGTGATGGTTCAGGTGGAGATCCTGAAATAAAAGATTCAGTTTATCGTTGTTTTGATTGTAAACAATTACCTAATTTAATGTGAAATTGTGCTACATGTAATGGATATGGTCGTTTAATTGCAAAACCATGTTCTCAATGTAAGGGTAAAACATATTGCAAAGAATTAATCAATTTAGATCTAAGTTTACCAATAACTAATAAATTAAAATTCGAAAATGTTTATCCCGGATTTGGTCATATCCATAACGCCTTGATTAAAGGTGATTTAAAAATAATTTATGAAATTGTTGAAAGTAAATTCTTTAAAACACAAAACAATGATGTTGTTACAGTGGCTTTAATAGATCCTTTAGTTTCAGCTGTTGGTGGTTATATTTTAATACCTACATTAAATGATATAGTTAAATTAAAAATTAAAAGTGGCTTAATGAATAATGATGTAATTTTAGTCAATGGTTATGGATTGCCAGAACATATAAATATGGACACTAACAAAAAAGAAAATGCCGGCGATTTAATCATTAAAGTTAAATATGCAAATGTAACTAAGTTGGATAAAGAAACTAAATTAGTTGATATTTCGTTGCATCAAAATGAAAATGTTAATAAATATATTAAATCATTAGCATCAGAATTGCAAATTGTTTGGGAATCTGAAAATAAACATAAACGTGATTTTAATAATTTAAATAAAATTAAATTTGATGAATTGCCTTCTTCACGAGCAATTGTTATTGAAAATGATTTAATTTTTGAAAAAGAAGAAGATGATATGGATGATTTGAAAGACATTAAAGTTAAAAAAAATAAAAAGTAGAAATGATTAGGAGTTAATTATGATGAACAAAGAACAAGAACAACAAGAACAAATTGAAACTACAGAAGTTGAAAAAAAAGATGAACTTTCTGAAATTTTAACACCGAGTTTTGAAACAAAGATCGAAGAATTTAAAGAATTTTTTGAAAATAATTCAAGTTCAAAAATTAAATCTATTTCAAATAAAATTGACAATTTAATTAATGAATTAGTAGAAATTCACAAAATTAAACTTGAAGAAGTATCTACCAATAGTTCAAAAACAAATGATGAAATTTTAAAAAAAGTTAAAGATTTAGAAGAAAAAGCTAGTAAAGAAATTTCAGAAAAAATTGCTGAAATGGATGCGAGAAAATCTCAAGAAATAGAAGATGCTAAAAAATTTGCTATGGAAAAAGCAGCAGCAGGTGCAATTAATGTAGTTGATGTTTTAGAAATAGCAATAAATTTAGCCATTAAAGATCCCGCGGTTAAAAATTATGTTTCAGGTTTTAAAATGGCCTTAGATCAATTTATTAAATGATTAGAACAATTAAATATTAAACAAATGGTTATTAACCCAGGCGAACCATTTAATGAACAAAAAATGAGTGCTATTGAGCAAGTTAAATCTAACTTAGCAAAAAATGCTGTTGTTGAAGTTAAAAAATCAGGTTATGTTATGCATGACAAAGTCATTAGACATGCTGCTGTATCTGTAAGTGATGGTTCTTTAGCTCCAGCAAATGCAAATACACAGCAACAAGTTCAAAACAAAACACAACAAGTAAAATTACAACAACAAATTAATCAAAATCAACAACAAATGAGCATGCAAAACAAAACACAGCAAATTAATCAACAACATCATCAGCAACATATTCAACATCAACAACAAAAACAAATTAATCAAAATCAACAACAAGTTCAAAACAAAACACAACAAATTAATCATCAAAATAATAAGTAAAAAATTGTTTTTAGTGACTAATAAGTATTACAATTAAATCAACTATTAACAATTTAAAAGTTTTAAAACAATATGTCAAATAACTCTAAGAAAATAAAAATTGAAATTGAAATTGATGAAGAAGTAAAAAAATCTTTAGAAGAAAGTTTAAATAAAATTATTAAACTAAATCAATTACCAGAAAACACAAGTGTTGAACAATTTATAGTATTAGTTTTAAAGAACTATATACAAAGTTCTAAAGCAATGGAAAACATGAGTGGAGATTTCATTAATGAACTAAAAGAAAAATTAGAAGGAATTTTTAATCCAGAAGATATTGGTAGTGAAGATTTTTACAAAAAAATGATGAACAATTTTAAAGATTTTTTAAATCCTGATGCTAAAAAATCTGATAAAAAAAATGATGATGATAAAAAAACAGATAATGATAAGAAAAAATCGTAGTTAACAAGGAAGATTAACAATTATGGAAAATAAATCAAAAAACAATGTTAAAGCTAAACCATTAAAAAAGCAAATTAGAATTGCTGCAATGGTGGCAACAGGAATTGAAGATATGGAATTAATTGTTCCTGTTGATATTTGACGTCGTAGTCATTTTGTTGTTGATTTGATTTCGATTGAGAAAAAAAATAGCGTTTTATTACAAAGAGGTGTCTCAATTAAATGTACACAAACTATTGATAAGACTAATCTAAAGCAATATAATGCAATTTTTTTACCCGGCGGAAAAGGTTATGAAAAATTTTTGTTAGAACCAAAATTGATAGAACATCTAAACAAATTTAATGAAACAAAAAAATGACTATTAGGAATTTGTTCTTCACCGATTGTTTTTTCAGAATTAAAACTTTTAGGTTCAGCAAAAGTTGCTTGTTTTCCAGAAGATGCTAAAAAAATTAAAGATAATTATTCAAAAGAACCAATTGTTGTAAGTCAAAATTTTATTACTGCTATGTCAGCAGGTCATGTTTTTGATTTTGCATTACAAGTTGTGCAAACTTTAGCTTCAAAATCTGATGCAACTGAAGTAGCAAAAAGTATATACTACAATAAAAAAGGAAAATAATTTTTTATGTTTTCAATTAGATGAAAAGATACAAAATCTTCACCATCAGTAAAAGAATACTTTGAATCTAAATTGTCTAAAATTTATCGATTTAAAAATGTTGATAAAGAATCTATAAAAGCTGAAATAGTTTATTACTCTAGAGAAAATGAATTTTCTGTTCGTTTAAATGTTAATATAATCAAATCTCATACAATTAGATCTGAGCACAAAGCTCCAGATGTTTTAACAGCGATTAATAAAGTAGTTGATCATTGTTTGGATCAAATTCGTCGAATTAAAACTAAAAAAGATGTTAAAAGAAAATAAATTTTAATTTTTCGCAAAAAATCAAATGTTGTTTTTTACAATTTTTTTATTTTTTGGGAATTGTGTTTTTAATTTATAATTTTTAAGCATATGATAAAAAAACACACTTTAAAAACAAAATTTTTATTAACAAAAATTAAAGAATTTTTTTTAACTAACAACACTAAAAAAATAATTTTAATCAAAATTATTATTTTTTTAATTTCATTATGTTTAATTTTAGGAATAATTTTTGGGTTAAGAAATCGTTTTTATTTGTTTGTTAATAAAGGAATAATTGAAAATACAGGTTTTATTAATATTAATGTAATAACTAATTCCGGAATCGGTTTTGGACAATTGCAAGATTCAGTAGCTTTAGTATATTTTTTACAAAGTTTTATAATGGTATTAGTTTTTATAGGTTTTATATTTAATAAAAAAATTGATATTTTAATTCCCTTAGCAATGATTATTGCAGGTTCCTTAGGTAATATTTTAGATCGAGCAACATCTTATTTAATTCCATACTCAAATTCTGTATCTAATGTTGTTTTGGATTATTTTCAATTTTGATTTGGTGGTGCAATTTTTAATTTTGCAGATTCATCTATTATTTGTGGTTTTATAGCTTTATTTATTACTTTAATTATTAGAACAATAATTGAATGAAAAAAAGAACATAAAGAACATAAAAAAATAAATGAAGCAAAAAAAGAAACATTTGAAGATAAAATAAAAAAATAATTAATTTATGGAAAATTCTTATAAATTTGAAGTATTAGCTAATGAAAAAAGATTAGATGTTTTTTTATCAAAACATTTAAATTTATCACGTACTAAGGTCTCATTTTTAATACTTAATTCATGTGTTAAAATAAATAATAAAATAATCTTAAAAAATAATATTCCATTAAAAGTTAATGATTTAGTAGAAGCAAAATTTAATTCAAATATTTTTCAATCAACAACTAATGAATTAAAACCTTATAATTTAAAATTAGATGTTGTTTATGAAGATGAAGATTTAATTATTATCAACAAACCAAAAAATTTAATTACGCATCCAACTACCCACAACAACGAAACTACTTTAGTTAATGCACTTATAAATCATTTAAATAAATTTAGTAGTAAAAAAGAAAATAATCATATTTATATGGTTCATCGTTTGGATAAAAACACAACAGGCTTAATTATTGCAGCTAAAAATTTTAAAGCATTGTCAAATCTTCAAGAACAAATAAAATCAAGAGAAATGAAAAGATTTTATTTAGCTATAGTAAATTATCCATTTAATGAATTAATGGGAACAATAGATGCTCCAATTGGCAGAATAAATGGTAGTGATTCAATAAAATTTACAGTTATTAACGCAAAAAATCCTAAAAAATCAATTACAAAATTTTATGTTTTAGATCAAACAAATCGTTATGCTTTAATTAAGTGTGAATTATTAACAGGAAGAACTCATCAAATTAGAGTTCACATGAGTTTCATAGAACATTGAATTTTAAATGATCCTTTATATGGAATAAAAGGTCAAAATTTAAATAATGAATATAATCAATATTTACATGCATATCAATTAGAATTTATTCATCCTACTTTAAATAAAAAGTTGTTTTTTGAATGTAATTTAGATCAAGAATTTAATAAAAAACTAAAAGAATTAAATTTAAGTATTGATAAATCAATAAATGATATAGAATATATAGAATAATTAAAAAGAAATTATTATGAAAAAATACAAATTATTTTTTGATTGTTGTTTTAACAAATTAAATCTAATATTATTGGATAAATTAAATAAGGTAATTAATTTTTTTTCAATTCCTACAAATAATAATTTAACTGATATATCTATTGAATATTTAAATGAATTTTTAAACAATAATCATATTAAAGCTCATCAAATTGAAAAATTTTATTTAACAATCGGGCCCGGAAGTTTTACGGGTGTTAGAATAGGATGTATAATTGGAAAAACTTGATGTACATTAAATGAAAATTGTAAATTATATGTAATAAATTCTTTAAGATTACAAGTTCCACATGAAAATGGAATTAGCGTTATTGACGCACGCGGTGATAAAGAATATTATGCTTTATATAAAAATAACATTGGAAAAGTTGAATTGATTACAAATGAAAAGTTTGAAATCATTTGCAAAGATAATCCAGATTTACCTTTATATAAAAACTATGAAAATGTAGATATTGTTGAGTGTTTAATTAATAACTTAAATAATTTTCAAGAAATTAGTAATGTTTCAGAATTAGAACCAATTTATATTAAAGATCCTTGTTAATTAAAATCGTAAAATTCAATCTTAATATTTTGAATTTTATTATCAACAACTTCAAATGTTGCATAAGTGGGTAATAATTCAGCATTTCTAGGCAATTCTAGTGAACCAGGATTAATTGTTACAATGCCATCAACACTATCAATATCTTGAATATGTGAATGGCCATAAATCATAGCATCAACATTATGCTTTTTTGCAATATCAACCAAATTTTGTTTTCATTTTTTTAAATTAAATCTTGCTGCTTGATGACCGTGAAACAAAATAAATTTAACATTTTCTAATTTAAATAACTCAATTTCATTGCCGATATAATCATTATTACCAGCAACTCAAAAATCAGCATATTTATTCATAATTTCTTCTTCAGTGCAATGATCACCGCAATGAAGAACAATATTAGGTTTTATTTTGTTAATTAATTCAATTCAACGTTGATTGCGACCGTGAGTATCTGAAATACATAAAACTTTAATCATTTTTTAACACTTCATTTTTTAATTTATTTTGAATTTCAATTGCAACATTTTTGGGAATAATCTGCATTAATTCTTCTATTGTTGCATTTTTAATATTAGTTATATTACCAAAAATAGATAATAATTTTTCTTTTCTTATTTTACCTAAATTTTTAATGTTGTCTAATATTGAAGAAATTGCTGATTTTTGATTTGTTTTTCTAAAATAAGTTATGGCAAATTTATGAACTTCTTCTTGCATATTAAATAAATAAAAATAGAGATTTGATTTTTTATCTAAATGAATTTTTGTATTATTTGATAATTGTATATAATCTGTTTTATGTTTATTATCTTTTACTAAACCTATAAGATTTATTTTGTCAGCAATGAACAATTCTTTTAAAGCTTTTAATGCTGCATTAATTTGAATTTTTCCACCATCAACTACAATCAAATCAGGAAATTTTTTCTTTTCTTTCAAAAGTCTTAAAAATCTTCGGTAAATAATTTCATACATGTATTCATAATCACTTTTAGCTTTAAGATTTTGAATTTTGTATTTGCGATATTCTTTTTTGTTAGGAATTCCATTTTCATATACAACCATAGCAGCAACTTTATCAACGTTAAAAATATTTGAATTATCAAAAATTTCAATTCTATTTAATTCTTTAATATTAAGTTTTTCAGCTAACTCTTGGTTTGCTAATATATTTCTATTTTCTTTTAGAATTAAAGAATTTAACTTAAAATTAAGTTCTAAATTAGCATTTTTTATAGCAGTTTCTAATATTTCTTGTATTTTTCCTTTTCCTGGATTAAAAATTGTTATATTTAAATTCTTTTTTAGTAAATTTATTGTTTGTTGATTTAGTGACACATATAATTTTGATGGCTTTAGATTAACAGAATAATATTGGTATAAATAACTAGCAACTTCATCATCAATATCACCTACATATTTGGATATTAACAAATTTTTGTTTAACAATTTGCCATTTAAATAAGAAAAAATAATAATTGAAATATAATTTTCTTTAATTGCGAATCCAACAACATCAATATTATTTTTTGAATTTAAATTAATAATTTGATTTTCTGAAAATAATTTAATAGCTTTTTGTAAATCTAAATAATTATTAGCTTGTTCAAAATCCAATCTTTTAACAGCATCTAATTCTTTTTTCTTTAATTCATTAATTATTTCATTATTACCTTTAGTAAAGAAATTATCAATTTTAGCTTTAACTAAATCATATTTTTCTTTTGTATCTTCATTCAAACATGCACCCATACACATATTCAAATCATAATAAAAACATTTTTTATTTTTAACTGAATTACATTTGCGCAAAGGAAAAAGTTTTAATAATAAATTATATATTTCATATGCTTTCATGTTTGAATTAGCAAATGGACCATAATATTTTCCTTTTTTAGGATCATAATTATGAACATATAAAAATCTTGGTTTAGATTCATTAGTTACTAAAAAATATGGATATCCATTATTATTTTTTAATAAAATATTATATTTAGGTTTGTATTTTTTTATTAAATTGGATTCTAAAATTAAAGCTTCATTTTCATTTTTTACAACAATAAAATCAACATCACTTATTTCTTGAACTAATTTAGCTGTTTTATTATCATTTGGTCTTAAAAAATATTGATGAGTTCTTTTGAAAATATTTTTTGCTTTGCCTACATATATAATTTCATTATATTTGTTTTTTCAAATATAACATCCAAATGTTTTTGGAGCATTTTTTAATTTATTTTTTAATGTGTCATTCATTTTGCTATAACTTAATTAATATACTTATATAATTAAAATGTACAAATTAATTTTTAATATATAAAATGATTATTAATATATTTATATATTAAAAAACAAAATTTCTTTAAAAATAACAATGAAATTATCCAAAAGACAAAATAAATTATTAAAAATAATTGTAGATGAATATACTGCAACAGCTACACCTGTTAGTAGTAAGAATTTAATTAAAAAATATTTTAAAGATTTATCTAGTGCAACAATACGCAATGAAATGTATTTTTTAGAAAAAATGAATTTAGTTGAAAAAATGCATACTTCATCAGGAAGAATGCCTTCTCTTGAAGGATATAGATATTATGAAGAAAATTTGTTAGAAACTACAGATGACTTTGATATTAGACATCGCTTACGAAAAATTTTAAATTCTCGTTCTAAATCAATTGATGAAGTAATCGAAATGTCTGTTAATTTTATAAATGAAATAACAAAACTTCCTTCTATTGTAACTCATATAAAAAGTGATGATAGATTATGTAGAATTGATTTAATTAGATTGAATAGTAATTTAGCCCTTGTTTTAGTAGTTTCTTCATCAGGAAATATTGTTAAAAAAACTATTAAGTTTAATGATCAAAAACAATATGATGATGTTGCTACATGTGTAAAAGTTTTTAATGATCGTTTAATAGATACTAAATTTTCTGAAATTGAATCAAAATTAGATAGTTTGCGCAAAATTATTAAAAAAATGGTAATTGAATACGAATATATTATTCAAGAAATTGTTAATAAAATATTTGATTTTAATACAAGATGTACAAGTGATATATATGGAACTAAAAATTTAATTAAAAATGGTGAATTTTTAGATCGTGACAAATTAATAAAAATTATTGATTTGCTTGAAAATACTTCGATATGAGAACAGATTGCTTATAATCATCAAAATACCGGAAAAACAACTATAACTTTTGGGGATCAAATAGGATTCGAAGGCGTTTCGGTTGCATCAACAGTTTTTAATGATTCAGAAGGCGCAAAACATCAAATTTCAGTTGTCGGACCTACAAGAATGGATTATGCTAAAGTTAAAGGTTTATTAAATATTTTTAAAGAAGAAATAGAAAAAATAGGTTCTATAAACAATGAAAAAAATAAAAATTAATATAAAGCCATTAGCTACTCATGTTAAAAAAGTAAAGAAAAATTTAGTTAATTATGAGTTAAATTTCAAAAAAAAATATAAAGTTTTTAAAAACCAATCTATTTTTACAAACTTATTAGCATTAATTTGTTTTTTTTGAATAGTGAGAAATCAAAACATTTTAGAAACATTAATTAACAATAAACAAATTAAAAAAGCACCTATTAATGAATCGACAGAATTGATTTCAATATTTAATGAAATTATTAATTTTAGTCAGGAAATAGCTTCTAAAAATTTTGATAAAAAGTATTATTTTGAAAATGAAATGATGTTTCAAAATAAATCAAAAGAATATACAAATCAATTAATTAATATTTATATTAACAATTCAATAAACAACACATTAGAAATTGAAGCTATTGAAAAATGTTTAAATAATTTAATAAATTTTAATTTCATTGATTTATTTACAACAAAATTAGAAGTGTTGAATCAAAATGATGATACTAATAAATATGATGATTTAATACTTCTAATTGAAAAACAAATGAAATATTTAAATGATTCTTATATTGTTTTCAAAAATGCTAATTCACCAAATTTTAATTTTGTTTTTAAAGTAATTTTAACTTTTAGAAAAAAAATATATTAATGATAAATTATGAATAATGAATATCCAATTTTAAATACAATAAATAATTATGATGATTTTTTAAAAATCGATAATAAAAATTTAGATAAATTAGCTTCTGAAATTCGTAATTTTATTATTCAATTAAGCAAAGAAAAAAGTATACATCTTAGTAGCAATTTAGGAATTATTGAAACTACACTTGCATTAAGTAAAGAATTTAATTTAAATAAAGATTTTTTATTTTATGATACAGGACATCAATCATATATACATAAAATAATTACAGGTCGTAAAAATTTAATTTATACAATTCGAGATACTGATGGTTTATCAGGAATGCAAAATATGAATGAATCAAAATATGATTATTATTCTGGTGGACATTCTGGTAATTCATTATCAATTTGTGCTGGATTTTTAGAAGCAATTAAATATGAACAAAATTGCTTAAAATTAAAATGAGAAAATGTATTAAATGATTTGATTTGTTTTGAAAATAATCCAAAAAAAGTTAAGAAAATTAATCGAATAAAAAAACAATTTAAAATTAATGAAAAATATGTTGTTCCAGTAATTGGAGATAGTGCTATTGCCAATGGGGTTGCTTTAGAAGCACTAAATGATATTAGTTTTAGAAATATTAAACCTATAATAGTTTTAAATGATAATGGAATGTCTATTTCAAAAGCTGTTGGTTCTATTCCATTAATGATTTCAAAAATTAAGACAAATAAATTATTAAGTTTTATAGAAAAATTTTTATATTTAGTTCTTTGAAATACTAATTTTGGAAAAAAAATATATAAATTCATTTATAAAATTTTTCACGGTATAGGTAAAAGACTATCTGGAAGTAATTTATTTACATCATTAGGTTATCAATATATAGGTCCAATTAATGGTCATAACATTAAAGAAATATTAATTGCAGCAAAAAAAGCTAAATGGTATCAAAAGTTTCAACCTGTAATATTACATATAAAAACAGAAAAAGGAAAAGGTTTAGATAATTACACAAAAGATAAAATAGGTGTTAATCATTCTTCAAGTGTTAATGAATCAACTGCTAAATTAACAGGATTATATCTTAGTGAACATTTATCTGCATGAGTAGCTTCAGATAAAAAAATAAACATTATTAATCCTGCAATGACATATAATTCTGGATTTTTAAATTTTACAAAAAGTAATTCAGATAATTATTTTGATGTAGGAATTTCAGAAGAGCATGCAATTAGTATGGCTAGTGGTATGGCAATAAGAGGTCTAAAACCTATTGTAGTAATTTATTCTTCTTTCTTGCAAAGATCATACGATCAATTATTACATGATTTTTCTCGTTTAAATTTACCACTATTACTTTTAATAGATCGAGCAGAAATTTCTGGTGGAGATGGAGATTCTCATCATGGAATTTTTGATATAGGATTTTTAAAATCATTTCCTAATACAATTATTACTGCTCCATCAAATATTATTGAAGCAAAATTATTAATAGATCATGCTATTACCAATAACAAAAATAAAATTTTTGCTATTAGATATCCTAAAAAGTTACCCTACCTTAATTTAGATGAAGCTCAAATAAATGAAATTAAAAATGCTATAGAAAATTTAGAATGATTAGTTTATAAAAACAACAAAAAAAATAAAAATGTTGTTATAACATATGGAAATTGAGTAAATATTTTTAAAAATCAAATTAAAGAATTAAATTTAAATGTAGACATAATAAACGCGATAAATATTAATAATTATGATTTTAGACAAATTGAAAAAATATTTAATTCATATAAAAATATTTGCATTTTTGAAGAAACATATAAAAATCTTGGTTTAGCTAATGATTTTTTACAATATAGACAAAAATCTAAAAATAATTTATTAATTAGAAACTTTACAAAGTTTCCTGGTGGTGGAAATAATAAAGATATTTATTTAAGAAATAATATGGATGTTAAGCAAGTTTTACAAGAATTAATTGAAATATCATAAATATTTATTTTTTATTTTTATAGAAAGAAATAATTTGATTATGTAATTTATAAAATGCTTTATCAATGTTTTGCAATGCTATTTTTCTTATTTCTTTAATATCATAATATTTGCTATATTTTTTTATTTCTCTTCCGGGTTCACATTTATCAGCAACATAAAGAATTTTTACTATTTTTGATATTTTGTGAAAATTAGGTTCAGTGTGATTGTAAACAGCATTTAAAATATTTTTGTTTTTAAACATATAAAAGTATTTCATAAAATAGTAAGCTACATATGGATGTAATGTTTCAATTGAAGTAAATTTTTTTATATTTAATAAATTTGAATAATACAATAGTTCTTTTTTTCTAAATTCCTTTGCTAAATCATGAAAAATTCCGGCAATATATGCTTCTTTTGGGTTTTCATAATTATTTTTTATAGCTAATTTTTTTGCATATTTAGCTGTTCTTTTGCAATGCTCTCAACGAGATATAGATAAAAAAGATTTTACCCTTTCCTGAGTATACAAACAATTATTATTAATGTAATCAACAACTTTATTATTAATAAATTTATTGTTAATTTTTTTTCTCAACTCGGTTGATGAAATATTTTTATTTACATTTCCTATAAGTTTCATATTAAATTTTTTAATATTATTTTTATTTAATTTGTAGTTGTATCTAGAAACATAAATAATATTTACTAATTTCGAAATTTTTTTAGCATCTTTCCAATTATGAAAATTATTAACTTGATCACCACCAATTAATAAAAAAAGATTTTGATTTGAATATTTGGTTAAAAAATGTTTAATTAAATTAATAGTATATAAATTTTTATTATTTATATCTCATTTTGAAATTTTATATTTTTGATTTTTAGGAATAGCAAGTTTAAGCATTTTAATTCTATGCATGCTAGGTGATGAATTAATATTTTTAAGAATGCTTGAATAAGTGGGAACAAAGAATAATAAATCTGCATTAAGTTTTTTTAAACTTAATTTTGCACTTTCAATATGACCCGAATGAATAGGATCAAAACTTCCGCCAAAAATAATAATTTTTTTCATTTTATAATTTTTCATTTTCAAAAAGTATTGGTTTTGAAAGCTTTTTGTCTAAATATAAAATGATTTTTGATACATTTTTCAAAACAATAAATCCTAAATTATTTAAAACTAATAAATTGTAATTAAAATTTAAATCATACGTATACTCAACTAAATTCTGTTTATCAAAATTAATTTTTTCATTATTTTTATTGTTTAAATTAACTACATGAATTTTAAGATTATCGTTAAAATAAGTAATAATATTTGAAGAATTTTTATTATTTTGATTTATAAAAATTTTTAAACTAAATAAATTTTCAAATTTTAAAAATCTATTATTTCTTAATTGAAATATTTTATTTTTTCATTTGCTTTTCTCATTGCAAAATTTTTTTAATTGATCATTGTCCATAATAATTTGAAAACTATTATCATCAACAAAGCCTGGCAAATCAATGAAATTACCTTTTTTAAATAATTTGATTTGTTTGATATCTTGAGTTGTATTTCTATAATAACTTGTTGTTAAATTATTAATATTTTCAATTTTTTCTCTTTTTATAATTCAATTGATTAATGAAGATTTGCCAGCATTAGTTGGTCCACAAAATACAACTTTAATATTTTTTGAAAACAATTTTAAAAAAGTTGATTGAATAACAGAATAATTTAAATTTAAATGAGCAGAACAAATTATTAATTGATTTAATGAAATATCTATATTATTTATTTGTAAAAATTTATATAATTTATTTTTAATTTTATCCAAATTTTTAATGTTTATTAAAGAATCAATTTTAGAAATAATTAAATAAAAATATTTAGATTTTTTATATATTTCTTTTACTTTACTAACATTGAAAAATATTTGATTAGGAGAGCATACAAAAAAAACTGCTTTATTAGAAAAATCAAAATTATTTAATACTATCTTTACATGATTTTCAAGAAAATCATTATTTACTATAGACTCTTTATTGTAATATTTTAATTTAAAACACCTTTGACAAAATTTTGCTTTTTCAATAACTGGTGTGTAACCTATTTTATTAACATCACTTGTTAATATAGCACCACACCCTTCACATTTTTTATTTTGATTTATTTTTTTAATTTGATTACAAGATTTCATTTGCACTATTAATAAATTCTTCGTTAATTGGAGTAATATTTAAAAAATTATTTTGTTCTAGTTTTGAATAAATCATGCTCTCTAAAATACTTTGTAATTTACGATTTCCTGTATTCAAATCATAAACTACTTCCATTAAAGGATGAACTAGTATAGATTTACAACCTAAACGATTTGCTACAAAAATATCAGTTATTAATTGATCTCCCAAAAAAATAACATTTTCAGATAAAATACGATTTTTTTTCATGTGTTTTTTTATTTTATGAGTTAATGGTTTTTTTGCATTTCAAATATATCCATTAATAATATTTGATTTTTTTAGTGTATCACAAAATTCTACTACTCTTTTTTTTGAATTATTTGAAATAATTCAAACTTGTATTCCATGATTTTTAACTTTGTTTAAAAAACTTATAACTCGATTATTTGGTTTTCTACTAAAATGTGGAACTAATGTATTATCTAAATCACAAAATAAAACATTAATATCTTGATTAATTAATGCAAATAAGTTTAATTTGTCAAAATTTTCTAAATAAATGCTTGGTCTAAAGTAATTTAAAAAACTATTTTTGTTTTTCATATTTTATTTGAAAATTGGATTTGGTAAATAAATAAAAGTTGTTGTTTCATCAATTGGATTACTCATTCTTGAATCAAAATCCATAAGAGGTATATCAAAAATAGGAATTGAAATAATTTCACCATTATTTTTATAACAAAAAAAACTTCTTTGGTTGTTATTAATTAAAATTGTTGTTATCAGTTTATATGGTTTTGATTTAATTTGACTTAACAACGGTTTGCCCATAGTTGCTCTACTAAGGGAAATTAAATTTTTAAGATTAACTCTTTTGATCCCTTTTTCTGCTAATAATATAACTTGATATTCATTACTGTTATCAATGACTGAACAAGATACTAAATAATCTTCATTACGAAGTTTTATTCCTCTAACACCCATTCCTTTTAATCCAATTATTGATACTTCATCAACATTAAATCTCAAAGCATTTCCCATTTGTGAATATAATACAATTTCTTGTTTTTCTGAATCAACAACTTTAGCATCAACTAAAATATCTTTTTCTTTTAAATTCATACAAACACTAGGACGAATGGATTTAAAACTAAAAACATCTCTAAAATAAAAACGTTTAATCATTCCAGATTTTGAAACAAGAACAATTGATGTGTTATCATTTTCGTAATCATGATTATTTTTCATCAATTTCGCAAAAACAATTTTTTCATTATCCCTTAATGTTAATATACTGTTAATGTGAATTCCAGTTTCTCGAATTTTAGCTTCTTTAATTTTGTAAATAGGTAAAGCAACAAAATTACCATAACTAGTTATTAATAACAAACGATCTAAACTTTTAGCTTGTTCAGAATAAATTAAAGCATCATTTTCTTTTAATTTGAAACTTGTTAAATTTTCAAGAGTTATATTTTTTTGAGATGTTTGTTTTAAATAACCATCTTTGGTTACAAAAATATAAATTTCTTTATTTTCAACAACATCAGTTGCTTCGATTACTATTTTTTCAACCATTTCTTCAATTTGAGTTTTACGTGGTTGATTAAATAATTTCTTATAATTTCTTAAAATTGTTTTTAAATGATCTTTACGATATTTTTCATCGTTTAAAATAAGACTAAGTTCTTTTATTTTTTCTTTAAGATTTTGTGCTTCTTCTTGTAAACTTAAAACATCTGTATTACTTAAACGATATAAACGTAATTGAACTATTGCTTCAGCTTGATTATTTGTAAATTCAAATTTATTTATTAGTTTAGTAATAGCATCACTTCTATCTTCTGATTTTCTAATCAATTCAATAATCTTATCAATAATTGATGTTGCTTTAATTAAACCATTTATTATTTCTAAACGATTTTTATTTTTATTCAAGTCAAATTCACTACTTTTAACAATAATTTCTAAAGCATGATCTAAATAACTATCTAAATATCTGAATAAATTCATTTGAATTGGTTTTCTTTTATCTATAGCAACATTGTTAATATTGTAATTAATTTGAAGTTGAGTATTTTTAAATAAATATCTTTTTATTGCTTCGGCATTTTTTTCATCTCCTTTATATTCTAGAACTATTCTAATGCCAGATTTGTCAGATTCATCTCGAACTTCAGTTAAATATGCTATTTCTTCATTATCGATTATTTCTTCAATGTTTTTAATAATCGAAGATTTATTAGTTTCATATGGAATTTCAGTAATAATTAATCTTTTTTTATTGTGTTCAATTTCATCAATAATTTTAGCTCTTAAAATAAATTTTCCTTTTCCGGTTTCAAAAGCTTCTCTAATACCATTATCATCATGAATAATTCCGCCAGTTGGAAAATCAGGGCCCGGAATTACTTTCATTAAAGAATCAAGTCTACAATTTGGCGAATCAATACGCATAATAATTCCATCTATAATTTCATTTAAATTAAAAGGCGGAATATTAGTTGCATATCCAGCTGCAATCCCTGTTGAACCATTGATTAATAAGTTAGGTAATAAACTAGGCAAAATAGTTGGCTCTTGTTCTGTATCATCAAAATTTAAAACAAATTTAACAGTTTGTTTTTCGATATTTGATAACATATTAATTCCATAATAAGAAAATTTAGCTTCTGTATAACGCATTGCTGCAGCACTGTCGCCATCAATTGAACCATTATTACCTTGCATATCAATTAGTGGAATATTGTTTTTTCAAGATTGTGTCATCCGTACTAAAGCTTCATAAATTGAAGAATCACCATGAGGATGATATTTACCAATTACTTCCCCAACAGTTGTTGCGGATTTTTTATAAGCTTTTTCGGGTGTTAAACCTATTTTATACATTGCATATAAAATTCTTCTTTGTACTGGTTTTAATCCATCACGAATGTCAGGTAAAGCACGATCTTGGATAATATATTTTGCATATTTACCAAAACTATCTGACATGATTTCGTCAAGTTCTTTTTTACAAACTTTAGTATCAACTATTTTTTTATAACTCATAATTACTCATCCATTACAAAATCAACATTTTCATTAATTCATTCTTTTCGCATACCTGTATTTTCGCCCATTAAAACAGTTACTCGTCTTTCTGCTTGCGCAGCATTTTCTAAAGAAATTTGAATTAATTGTCTAGACTCTGGATTCATAGTTGTAGATCATAATTGATCAGCATTCATTTCTCCAAGTCCTTTGTATCTTTGGATCGTATATTTATTGTATTCTTTTTTTAATTCATCTAATTCAATATCATTTCAAGCATAACTAAATTTTTTGTTTGCTGAATTAGTTATTTTATACAAAGGTGGCATTGCTAAATAAACCATTCCTTGTTCAATTAGAGCGCGCATGTATCGATAAAAAAAAGTTAATAATAAAATTTGAATGTGAGCACCATCTGTATCAGCATCAGTCATAATAATCACTTTGTGATATTTCAAATTTTTAATATTAAAATTTTCACCTATTCCAGCACCTAAACAAGAAATAATAGATAAAATTTCTTCATTTTTTAATAATTCAGATAGTTTTGTTTTTTCAACATTAATAACCTTACCACGCAATGGTAAAATTGCTTGACAACGACGATCACGCCCCATTTTAGCAGTACCACCAGCAGAATCACCTTCAACTAAAAAAATTTCAGCTTCTTTTGGATCTTTAGTTTGTGCTGCAGTTAACTTACCAAATAAAACTCTTTCTGATTTAGCATTTTTTAATTGCTTTACACCTTCTCTAGCTTTTTTAGCTGCTAATCTAGCATCTCTTGTAGTAATGATTTTATTTATTATTTTTGATGCATCTTCTTTATTTTCTTCTAAAAAGAAATAAAGATTTTCATTAACGATTTTTTGAACAACAGTTTTAGCTTCTTGTGTAAATAACTTATTTTTAGTTTGACCTTCATATAAAATTAAATCTTCAGGAACCTTTACAGATACAATTGCAGTTAAACCTTCACGAATATCTGAACCTTCAAAATTTTTGTCTTTTTCTTTTAAGAATTTATATTTGAATGCGTAATCATTAATTGTTTCAGTTAAACCTATTTTAAAACCTAATTCATGACTTCCGCCTTCAATTGTTTTAATTGAATTAGCAAAAGATAAAATTAGTTCATTTTCTTCAGAAGTAAATTGTAAAGCTACTTCTACATCAATATTATTTTTATTACCTTTGAAGTAAGCAATTTTAGATATTTGTTTTTTAGATTCATTTATAAAAGAAATGTATTCTTTGATTCCATTAATTGCGTGAAAATTTTGACTATTAGATGGATTAATTTGATCTTCGTAATTAATTTTTAATCCTTTAAACAAAAAAGACGTTTCTTTTAATCTTTCTTTAATAATTGATGAATTAAAAGAAATTGTTTTAAAAATAGTTGGATCTGGTTTAAAATGAACAGTTGTTCCTGTGCGATTCGTTGTTCCTATTTGTGTTGATGGTTTATCAATTTTTCCGCCATTTTTATAACGTGATTCAAATATTTTTCCTTCACGTTGTACTTTAACAACTAATCAAGTACAAAGAGCATTAACAACAGAAGCTCCTACTCCATGCAATCCGCCAGAAATTTTATAAGAACTTCCATCAAATTTTCCTCCTGCGTGTAAAACTGTATAAACTGTATCAATTGTTGATAAACCTGTAGAACTATTTTTACCAGTTGGTATTCCTCTTCCATTATCTTTAATTGAAATTGAATTATCTTTATGCAAAGTTACAGAAATTTCACTAGCAGAACCATTCAATACTTCATCAATAGAATTATCAAAAATTTCTCAAATAAGATGATGTAAACCACGAATATCAGTTGAACCAATATACATTCCTGGTCGTTTTCTAACTGCATCTAATCCTTTTAAAACCTTGATACTACTATCATTATATTGCATATTTAAATATTGAACTTTCTATCAAAAAAATAAAACAAACTTTTTAGATACACTAAAAAGTTATATTTATTTTATTAAAATGAATTTTATTTTGTTTTTTTCTTAGAAGATTTTGTATTTTTTTTAGAAGTAACTTTTTTAGTTTTTGTCGTTACTTTGCTACTTTTAGAATTATTTGGTAAACCAAGAACACTTGCTGAATATGATTTAGCCACTAAAAATTTAACTCTTTTACGAGCAGGAATTTTTAGTGTTTTTTTAGTTAATGGATTAATTCCGTTTCTTGCTTTAGAATGAACAACTTTAAATTTACCAATATTGAAAAAACGAACAAGCTGATTTTTTGTTAATTCTCTTTTAATAATTTCTTGAATTGAACTAATAACTTCTTTGACTTGACTTTTAGTAAGTTTTGTTGATTCACTAATTTCTTCTATCATTTGACTTTGAGTTAATAATTTTTTATTTTTTAATGAACTCATCTAAAATCTAAGCCTCTATAAAATTTGTGTATTATATGTGTATATAATATCATTTAATATATATTGTTAAATCCATTATATATTTAAAATGTAAAAATTAAAAAAAATTAATTTATTTTTTATTTGAAATAAAAAATGTGTTGTTGCTGTTTATTGCAATAACACATTTAAAGTTACTTATTTAAATATTAATTTTATTTAATGTTTTTTTTGTTAAAGAAATGACTTTCTTCTCTAAAGTGAACAGGCAAATCAGAATTCATATTAATTTGAATTGTTGATGCAAGCATCATTGGATTTAATACTTTTCCATTATTGTCTTCTAATTTCATATTTTCATCATCAATCAAAATCTTTAATGGTTCGTATTCATCAAGTAATTCTTTTTTAGACTTAATTAAATAATTTTCGTAAGTTCTTCTACCTCAAGTGTATCAATTTATTATTCCAATAATTACTAAAAATACTAAAGCAGATGTAGCAACAACTGGAATGAATCATTTTTCAATTGCAATATTGAAATTAGTTTTTAAAGTTTTTGATGAATTAACAGTAGAAAATTTATTTACGTTACTTAAATCATGTGATGTTATTTTTGAAGAAATAGGTGACAATGTAGTTGTATTAGAAACAGTAGGGAATGTAATTTGAATATCAATATTACCTAAAACATTGTATCCATTGATTTTAATTATATGATCTAATTTTTCATATTTTTTGTCTATTCCCAACAAATTAAATAACATTTCATTTGTTAATTTGTTAGTCTCGGGATTATTAAGCATTTCATTTAATTCAGTTGGAGATTTTTTAAGTAACGGTGATGAATAATCAATATTCAATTTAATATCTTCTGGATTAACATTTACAAATTTGCTAACATTAAAATTCAATAGATTAGTAGTTTGAATAACTTCTTGTTTTTCACTGTTGTTAGTATCAACATTAATTTTTTTGTTCTGATTAACAACCAAATTAAAAGTACCTATATTATCATTAGCATCAGTTTTAATTTCAAAACTATTGTCACGATTTAATTCACTTGCTTTTTGTAATTCTTTGTAATAACTAGGTATTTCTAAAAATGCATCATAATTATTTTCGTAATTATTTTTAGCATAAATAGATGCAAATTCATTACTTCATTCTGGAGTTTGAACTAATTTTAAATAATCAGCATATCTAATATGAACAGGAGCAATATTTGTGTATAAACTTTCATCATCCACATCAGCACTAGTGTTAGTTGGATCAAATGATCAACTTACTACTCCATCAACATATGAGTTGTAACTATAAAACAAATTGAATTTATTTGTGTAGCTATTATAGATTAAATCACTAATTTTACTGCTGTTTGCATTTAAGAAATTATATGTGTATTTATATTGATAATTATTTAAATTGTTGATATTGTAATATTTTATATCACTTTTGTTATCACCTAAAGTTATGATACCATTAGCATTTTCTTTGTTTGCTTGTGTAACAGTTATCATTTGACTAAAGGATGCTTTGTCTGTTCCACCACTCGCTTGACCAAAATTAGTTACATTTGAAGTGTTATAAAATCATAATCGAATACTATGATCATTAATATCTTCATATTGAACATATAATTTTTTAGCTTGATTATCATTTGACATACATTTTATTGCAAACGTCATATCAAAAGTTGGACCACCAGGAACAGCTTTTCCATCTTTCAATAAGATTAAGTTACTACCAACAATTTTGTTGTTTTTGTATAAATTAACACCAATATACAACTTATCATTAATAGAAATACAATCAACTAATTTAATATTATCAAAAGGAATACCTTGTTGATTTTTTTCTATAAGAATACTACTTGTTGCTTTAGTTTCAATAGATGTAATAAGTAAATCTAACTTATCAATATTTGATTTAGCAACTGAGATACTTATAATTACAGGATTTCTTTCGCCATTGTTATCTAAATCAAAATTTGCTGCTACATGATATGCATTTATTGGAACATCATATTCACTTTTTGATTTTTCAATAATAGTTTGAGTTTTAGAGTCTATTTTAAAGAAAAAAGCTTTTGATTTATTTCAACTTGAAATTACAATTCCTTTAGACACATCATTTGAATCAATTGGAGACATTTGATCATAATCTGAATCTAAATAAATTTCTTGTATTCGATTAAAATTTTCATCATATACTGTTAATACACTTGCAGAAATTAAAGAATTTTCATTACTTGATACATAAATTACTTTATTGTTTAATCTAATAATATTTTTTCCAATTACTAAAGTTTTTCCATTTGTATCATTTACTTTGGGAAGAACAACTGAATTATTAGTTGTACTTTCATTTAAAATTGATTTTGTTTGTTCATTAGTTCTATTATTTAAATCAAATCCATATGATTTATTACCTGCATATGAACTGATCCCTACTATTGAAATAATTGAAAAGAAAGATAATCCTGTTGTTGCTAAAAACTTAGATAATCTATTCCACTTTACTTTCTTCATAATTACTAAGCTCCAATAAATCTTATAATTAACTAGATTCAGTTTCTGTTTAGGAAACACAATTCAATTTTAAAACAAATGAAGCTTAATATTCAAGCATAAAATGCGCTTTTTTTTCTATTAAATTTTATTTAATAAATTTTTCAATTATTAGACTTAATTTTCACTTAAAATTAATAATAATTATTACTTAATTATTATTGTTAATCTATTTGTAAATAATGAATATATATTAAATCAAATCTATATATAATATATGTGTCATAAACATTAAAAAATAGTACAAGTGTATGCAAAAACTAAAAATATTAAAGTTATAAAAATAATCTATTAGTGTTAATAAATGTAAGTAAATATTGATTTTATTTTATAATATGTAGCAATTAATCAATGTATACAAGTCTTGTGTAAATTCAGTTTGTTATAAAAATTTAAAAAAACAAAAAAATAATTTGGTATTAAATGGTTATTTAGAAAATGAAAGATAAAAATAAAGATTTTATAAAAAATATAGGCTTACCTGAAGATTTTAGTCTAACTAGAGAAGCAAATTTAAAAAATAAAAGCAAATGAGAAGTTTTTTTAGATGGTTATAAAAATCACTATAAAACTGATTTTTCTTGACATGAATACATAAAAAAATGCAAACTTTATTATGGCGAATTTAATATTAAAAGTTTTATTGAATCTTATGGTCCAGAATGTGAAGCAGATTTTAAAAAGTTTCGTGGTGAAGTTTTAGAAAAAAAAGGAATAATCAAAAAATCTCCATATGAAAATGGAATTATTAATGGTGTAGAATTTGATGAAAAAATTCTTGAATTAATGGTTAATGGCGATAATTTAAGAACAAGAATGTTGATAAGTTTTTTAAACCCACAAACACGTGAAGAAAAAAAACGTTTAAAAAAATCATGAAAAAAAGCTAAAAAACAAAAACAAACTAAATCAGAATGGATGAAGACATATGTAGGTATTCCATTTAAACCTAATGAATTAGATCCATTAGATACAAAATATACTCGTGATGAAATTTTCGAAATGATTCGTGATGCTAAAAAACGCTTAAATGAATTAAAATTTCAAAGAAATAATCTAAATACTAGAAAAATGAATCTAGATATTGAAACCCCAAGTAAATCTGTTAGTGTTTCAAATATAAGCGAATTAGAGCAATTAAATAAAGGAATTAATGATCTTAGTGTTTTCCAACCGACAATAAAATTTGATGCACTAACATCAAACAATACAAAAGATATTCGAGAAGAATTCGATATTTCTTTACCAAGTAAAAATTCAAAAACATCAATTTTTAAAAATTTTGAAGATGAAGATGAATCACCAATTATTATTCAAAAAGCAACTGAACCAATAAATATTGATGATAAAAATATTGATAAATCAATTGATGAAAATTTAGAAATTGTTAAAGTTACTCATGAATTAAAAGATAATGAATCAGTTATTAAAATTGATGAAGAAACAAATAAGAATAATTTACTTAATAATGTAGAAAATATTGATGATATTTTAACTATTGAAAAATCTTTTAGCGAACAATTGCAATCTGTTAAAGAAGATAATGCTAAAATAACTCAAGAATTACAAAAAGTAAATCAAATTAAATTAGAAGAAGAAAAAAAATATGAAATGCTTCGTAAACAACGTGAAGAATTAACACGCAAAATATTAGAAAATGAAAATCTATTAAAATAGATTTTTAAAATTTGTGAAAGGGGGTGATGATATGCCTAAAATTAAAGTAGTTAATAATGATCTTGAAGGTGCATTACGTAAATTTAAGAGAATAGCAAGTGAAACAAAAAGAGCTGCTATGCGTCATGAATATCACTTACGCCCCGGACTAAGAAAAAGAGAAAAACAAAAACTAGTTCAAAAAAGAATTCAAAAAAAACAACGAAGAAATCATAATTAAAAAGTTATTTAATCATATTCAACTTTGAATATGATTTTTTTTTTTTTTTTTTGTATAAACTAACAATTTAAATTTTTGTAATTTCTTCATTTTTTACTCACTTTATTATATTAGAGGAGCGAAAAATGGAAATTCTTTATCAAGAAAAAGAAAATGAATGTGGCATTTGTGTTATTGGGATGTTAGCAAATGAAATTAATGAACTTAATTTAGATCGAAGTGATATTTTAAAACATGCAAAGTTATCAACCGAAGGAATAACCTTATTAGATTTAGAAGAATTAGGTATTAAATTTGGATTACAAATTGAAAGTTATGAATGTGAATTTTCGGAGTTAAAAGAATTAAATAACAATGAATGATATATTGCTTTAATTAAAAAATATAACGGTTTTCATTATGTTGTTTTTCAGCCAAATAAAAAAGGATTCCATATTTTCGATTCAGACAAAGGTAAATATTTTTTAGAACCAAAAGAATTTCAAGCACAATTTGCTAATTTAATTTGTACAGTTCAATCTTCAAAATTTAATTTTAATAAATTGTTAAAAAATAAAAATATTAATTGAACATATTTTTTATCTTTAAAAGCAATTGGAATATGTTTAGTTTTAGAATTAATTTTAATTTCAATAGGTATTTTATTAACACAATTTTTAAAAATTTTAATTGAAAATACAATTGGTTTTGGGACTACATATAATTTGCTAATTATTATTGTTCCTTTCGTTATTATAAAAGTTATTGAACAAATAACTGAATATTTAGTAAATTTAATAAAATCTAACAATGAAAAAGAAGGTTATAAAAGTTTATGAAACCATTTATTAACTTTTTTAAACAAACATCCATTTAAATTTTATGAACAAAATTTTTTTGGAACAATTTTTGAAATTGATATACATATCAAAAATATAATTAATTTTTTTACAATAAAAATTCCTAGTTATATAAATTCCATCATTTTAGGAATAATAACTTTCAGTATTTTAGCAAGTACAAATATATTTTTTATTTTAATAAGTTTTATTCAAATAATTGTTGGTTCGATAATAATAACAATTAAATATTTTTTGCATAAACATCAATATCGAAAATCAATTATGTTTTTGCAAAATCAAAATAACTATTTATCTAAATTAAATAATTTATTAATAAATGAAAATATTTATTTTGATTACGAACATATTGCAAAATTATTGAAAAATAATTTATCTATAAATGCTAAACATAACCAAAATATTTTTTTAGATGTAACAACTATTGATAACATATTAGAATTTACAAAATTTATTTTTTGAATTTTGATACTTGCAATAGGGATAAATTTAATTGTTGAAAACAATTCAATTAACATCAGTGAATTAATGTACATTTTAAGCATTCAAGCTTTATTAGTAAATAATATTGATAATTTAATAAGTTTTAGTTTTACATTTTCATTATTTAAATCTTCTTCAAAGAAAATAAACGGTTATTTTGATATTGATAATGAAAATTTTGTAACAAAAGAAATTAATGAAATATTAAATATAAGTTTTAAAAATATAAAAATTGAAGATGGATCAAAATTAATTTTAGAAAATTGAAACGCTTACTTAAAAAATTTTAGTGTGTTGGTAGGAAAAAACGGATCAGGAAAATCATCATTACTTAAAGCATTAACTTCAAAATTAAAATTGTCTGATGGTGAGATAAAAATTAATAATATTCAAATTGATAAAATTGATAAAAACTGATTAATAAAAAATGTAATTTATATAGATGGAAATAAATGTTCTAATAATTTATTTTCAATTGAATATTTAATAAATTTTATAAATTTAAATGAATTAAACATAGAAACAAAAAAAATTATTAATGAAATTAATCTTTTCGAAACAAATCCTATTTACTATAGTAATGGTCAAATACAAGTCATAAAATTGTTATTTTTGCAAAACATAAAAAATAAAATAATTTTATTAGATGAACCATTGTCTGCAGTCAATAATTCTATTAAATTAAAAGTTTTTAACAATTTAATTAAATCGTTAATTAAAAATAATTTTGTAGTTCTAGTTGAACATGATTTAAATCTTATTAATGAAGCTAATGAAATAATAGAGGTAAAAAATAATGAAATTTAAAATATTTAGTTTAATTTTATTAATCAGTTTTTGCTTAATTACATTAATTATCTTAATATTTAATACACAAATTAAAATACATGCAATTTGTCAATTATATGTTAATAATAAAGAAACTATTTTAGTTTTGAATAACGATAAAATTATTAACGATATTAAAACTTTTAATTATTTTATTTTAATTGACAAAAATACTAAAAATAATATGAAATTTTACCCCAAGAAAAATTCTTTTATAAACAATGAAAATTTAATTTTATTACAATATAATCCAGAATATGAGCACAAAAATGGATGATATGAAGTTTTGCTTTTCATCAAATCTGAAACAATAGCAAAACATTATTTAGGTTTTTAATAATGATTAATAAAGTAATAAGTAAAAATATTCATATACCTAACATAAATGTTCAAATGTTATCATCAATAATAGATGAAACAATAAGTAAAATGTTTAAAATTAGACTAAATTTTTTTTATGAAGTTATCTTTTTATCCCCTAAACAAATGTTAAATTTAAATCAAAAAACTAGAAAACGCAATTATGTTGCCGATGTTATAACTATTTCTTTTTATGAAAACAAAATTAATAATAAAATAATTGAATCTAAAATATTAACTCCTATTTTAGGAGAAATTTATTTATGTCCTAACAAAATAAAAAATAATGCTAAAAAATATAATGTAACTTTTTTAAGTGAATTTTCTAGAATGTTTATTCATGGTATTTTACATTTATTAGATTTTGATCATGAAAAATCTGTTGCAGTTGAATATTTAACTTTAGAAATTCAAGATAAAATAAATAAAAAAGTTTTAAAAAAATATAAACAACATGAAAAAAATTAATTCAAATAAAAAATTTTCCAAACTTAATAAATCAAAATTTACACATGCTTTTCAAGGATTGGCATTTGCTATAAAAGAAGAAATTTCATTAGTCGTTCATATAATTATTGCAGTGATTGTTTTAATAATTTCAAGTATTTTACATGCTAAAATGCAATGAAGTGATTGAGCGATTATTGTTTTAGTAATAGGAATTGTAATAGCAATGGAATTAATCAATACAGCTATTGAAAATTTGGTAGATTTAGTTGCATTTAAATTTAATATAAACTCAAAAAAAATTAAAGATATTTCAGCTGCTGCAACTTTAATAATGTCAATAACAGCAATTGTTATTGGTTTATTAATTTTAATACCTAAAATAGCAGAATATTTTCAAGTTCCCACTAATTAAACAATGAAAAATTTTTATATTGCAATTATAGGTTGCGCAAATACAGGTAAATCAACTTTAATTAATCGATTATCTAATCAAAAAATATCTATTGTGTCTTCAATTCCCCAAACTACAAGAAATGCAATTCCATGCATAATAAAAAACGAGAATGCAAATTGATTGATTTACGATACACCTGGAATATTAAAAGCAAAAAACAAATTGGATTTATTTTTAATCAATGAATCTTTAAATCAAATTAAAAATTCTAATGTTATTATTTTTTTAGTAGATAGTTCAAAAAAATATAATGATGAAATTAAAACAATTTCTCAATGATTAAATAAGTTTGAAACTTCAAATAAAAAAACAATTTTAATTTTTTCTAAAATAGATTTAATAGATGAAAATGAAAGTAAATTTATAGAATTAAAAAATGAAGTTTTAAGCAAAATAAACAAAGTTGATAAAATTTTTTTAATGAATAATAAATCTGATGATTTAAATTTATTAATTGATGAAATAAATAATTCTGCTTCTTTAGATGAAAATATAAATATTCAAAATCATATTGATGAAAAATTACAAGATAATTTGTTAATTGTTGAATTAATAAGAGAACAAATAATTAAAAATACTTTCCAAGAAGTGCCGCACTCTTGTGCAGTAATAATTGATAATAAAAAATATGACGCAGTAAAAAATATTTTTCATATTTATTGTTCTATTGTTGTTGAAAAAGAAAGTCAAAAAGCAATAATTATTGGAAAAAATGCATCAAAAATTAAAAAAATTGGAATAGAAGCAAGGAAAGAAATTGAAAATATTTATGATTGCAAAATAAATTTAAAATTATTTTGCAAAGTTGAAAAAGATTGAAGAAATAATAATTATCTAATTAAAGATTTTGGCTACAAAAAATGGCAGAAATAATTACACAAGGATTCATAATTAATATTTTAGATTATCAAGTATTTGATCAAATAGTTGTTGTTTTATTAAACAATGGGCAAAAACACTCATTATTGTCTTTGGGTTCAAGAAAAATTAATTCTAAAAATGCAAGACATTTGTTAGTTGGAAACTATAATGATATTGAATTTTTTGGTTCAAGAATTAATGATAAAATGGGGAGATTAAAAAAAACTATAACAATTCAAGCTGTACCGTGAGAAATTTATGATTATAAAAGTTTTTGACTTTTAAATGAATATATTAATTCCATTGATAAAACAAATAAAAATTTGTTTAATTTTTATAAAGAAACTATTGAAATAATTAAAAAAAATAAATATAAAGATTTAGCCATTGTTATTTATATACTAGTGTTCATTGTTAAAAATAATGGTTTATTAATGAATTTGTGTAAATGTGCAATATGTGAATCAAAAAACATTTATGGTATTGAAACAATTAACTATTCTTGAATATGCAAAAAAGATTATTTATTAAATAATAATAATAATAATTTTGTTTTTACAAATAAAAAAATTGTAGGTATTTTGATTAAATTATTTTCAAATCAAAAAATTGATAGTAATTTATCAAAATATGACGTTTTAACAACCATTAAAATTTTAGTTGATGCAATTTATAAAATTGTTGGAATATCTTTTAAAACTTTAAGTAGTATTAATTAAATATATTAAAATATTTTATATTTTACACACGGATTATCAAAATGATAAATAATCAAGAAACAATAGTTAATTATTTAAAAAAATATGGTTTTGTTTACCAAAATTCTGAAATTTACAATGGATTATCTAATGCTTGAGATTATGGTCCATTAGGTTCTTTATTAAAAAACAATATAAAACAAGAATTACTAAATTATTTTATATTTTCAGAACCTAATATGACAATATTAGATAGTTCAATTTTATTGAATTCAGATGTTTGAAAAGCATCGGGACATTTGGATAATTTTTCAGATCCTTTAATAGATTGTAAAAATTGTAAAAATCGTTTTAGAGCAGATAAATTATTAGAAGAAAAAGGTATTAAAATATCAGAAAATATTGAAAATAATGTAATTGATGAATTAATTTTAAAGAATAAAATTAACTGTTTGAAATGTAATAAAAATGAATGAACAAAAGTCAGAAAATTTAATTTAATGTTTAAAACTTTTAAAGGTGTAACTGAAGATAATTTAAATACTTTATATTTGCGACCAGAAACTGCTCAAGGTATTTTTATAAATTTTAAAAATATTTTAAGAACTCAAAGAATGCAACTTCCTTTCGGGGTAGGGCAAATAGGTAAAGCATTTAGAAATGAAATAACTCCAGGAAATTTTATTTTTAGAACACGCGAGTTTGAACAAATGGAAATAGAATATTTTACTAATCAAAAAAATGCAATAAATGATTTTGAAATTTTTAAAAATAAAATATTCGAATTTTTAACAAATAACTTAAACATAGATAAAGATAACTTAAAAATTGTAGAACACAAAAAAGATGAATTGGCTCATTATTCAAAAAAAACAATAGATTTTGAATTTAATTTTCCTCATGGATTTGGTGAGTTATGAGGATTAGCTCACAGGGGCACTTATGATTTAGGTGCTCATGAAAAATTTTCTAAAAAAAATCTTAAATATTTTGATTCTCATGAAAATAAGGAATTTTTACCAGATGTCATTGAACCTTCTGTAGGAATTGAAAGATTATTTTACGCAATAATATGTAATTCCTATGTTGTAGAAAAAATTAATGATAATGATGAACGTGAATTATTAAGAATTCCAAATAAATTAGCACCATATAAAGTTGCTATTTTACCCTTAACGAATAAATTAAATGATTATGCTAAAAAAATATATTTAGATTTGTTAAAATCAGGAATTTATTGTGTTTTTGATACAAGCGGTAGTATTGGTAAAAGATATAGAAGAATGGATGCAATTGGTACTCCATATTGTATAACAATTGATTTTGAAACAATTGAAAATAATTTAGCAACAATTAGATATCGTGACACTATGAAACAAGATAAAATTTCATTAACAAACCTTTATGAACAATTAAAGAAAATTATTGATTAATATGTTTGAAAAAAGAAACAACGAAATCATTGAATTAAAAAAGAAAATTGATATTGTTCAAGTTATTGGACAATATTTAACTTTAAATAAAAAAGGTAATAATTATTGAGCAATTTGTCCTTTCCATTCGGACACTAAACCTTCATTATCTATCTCATCTTCCAAACAATTATTTAACTGTTTTTCGTGTAATACAAAAGGTGATGTTTTTAATTTTATTCAATTTTATAAAAATATTTCATATTCAAAAGCTATTATAGATGTTTGTGATTCATTAAATATCAAAAATGACATCCTTAATGAATTTAAAAATAAAAACATTTATGATCAAGAAAAAGAAAAGTATTATCAAATTAATTCTTTAGCTTCAAATTTTTTTAAATTGAGTTTATCAAATATTAATGCAAATGAAGCTAATCAATATTTAAAATCAAGAAAAATAACAAAAAATTTATTAGATTATTTTGATGTTGGATGTGCATTAAATAAAAATGATGATTTGTTAAATGCATTGCTTGAAATAAGCAATGAAAATTTATCTATAAACATGACGGATTTAAAAAATGTAGGATTAGCTGTAAAAAGTAAAGAAAAAACTAATTTTTTTATAAATAGAATTATTTTCCCTATTCATGATGAATATGACAATATTGTTGCTTTTTCGGGGAGAGCATTTTTAAATAATAGCGATGTTGCTAAATACAAAAATACTGAAACAACAAAAATATTTAAAAAAGATCAAGTTTTATATAACTATAATCGTGTTAAAAAAAATAACGATTACAAATATTTATTTTTATGTGAAGGTTTTATGGATGTTATCGCTTTGCATTCTATTGATATTTCCAATGCCGTTGCTTTAATGGGATTAAATTTAAGCGATTATCACATTGAATTATTAAAAAAATTAAAAAATATTGAAGAAATTGTCATATCTTTAGATAACGATCAACCTGGAAAAGATGCAACAATAGTTTGTGCACAAAAATTATTAAGTAACAATTTTAAAGTTTCAATTTTTATATATCCTGATAACAACGATAGCAAAGATTTAGATGAATTAATTAACAAAAGTGATTTTAAACTAACTGATATAATTAATGCAAAAAAAGATTATTTTGAATATTTAATTTTAGAAACTAAAAAAAAATTAAATCAAAATTTATCAATTAATGATTTAACTAATTCTGTAGAAAAAATACTTATTGAAATTAAAACATATGCAAATCAAATAACGTGAAATAAATATATTGATTTAATATCAAAAACATTTGATTTATCAGCAAATGATTTACAAGCTAAATTCAATCAAATTAAAATTAAAAATAACTTTCAAAAAACTTTTGATAATGAAAATTATGTTACTTCTAAAAGAAATATTAACGAAAATATTTTATTAACAAGAATAAAGGAAGATTGCATAAAATATAAAGAAAAAATTATTAATCTTGAAGTTAATTTAATAACAACATTTTTTTTACATAAAAAAGCATTAATTGAATTCAATAATTTAATTTTTATTAAAAATACACATCTTTTTTTTCAAACAATTTGCCTAAAATTAAGTAATTTGTATACATTTAAAAATAAAATTACATATGATGAATTTTTGAAAATACTTGAAGAAATTGAAAAAAATGAAACTCAAAAAGATTATTTAATTTTTAAAGAACGTTTACTAAAAGAAATAAATTATGAAAAAATATTTGCAAATTTCG
>JADBBT010001130.1:82316-116451 GCA_015711505.1 Sylvilagus bachmani
ATCTAAAACCTGTATCTAATAAAATAAACAAAGATAAAGAAATCATTGTTGAAAAAAAACGTCGCGGAAGAAAACCAAAACATGCGCCAAATAATGAACGAAATGAAATTATCTTTACAGATATTTTAGAAGTAAATTCAAAAAATAGAAATTATGATGGTGAAGTAAAAAATATAATTAAACAACTTCAGACGAAAGCAAAACAAAAAAGACGTAAACAACCTTATATGTCTAATGAAGAAATAATAAAAAATATTAAATCTCATGAATTTACAGAAGAAGAAAAAACATACATTTTAGATAAATTAAGAGATTCAGGAATTAAATTAGATGATAATGTAGAAGAATATTTAAGTGATTTTAGCCAAAATCAAGATTTAAGTGAAATTGATGATAATATTGAAGAATTAACAATTAAGGGTACTAGTACTAAAGATAAAGTTGAAGATAATGTTAGATCTTTTTTAGCAACATTAGGTTCTTCAAAAATGTTAACTTTTGAAGAAGAAATTAGAATTGCAAAATTACTTGGTAGTAATGATGAAGAAACAAGAAGATATGCTATAAATCAATTTGTTACTTCAAATTTAAGATTGGTTACTTCAATTGCTAAAAAATATTTAAATCGTGGTTTAGATTTTATTGATTTAATTCAAGAAGGATCAATAGGATTAATTAAAGCAATTAGTAAGTTTAATTACAAATTAGGTAATAAATTTTCTACATATGCAACATGATGAATTCGTCAAGCTATAACACGGGCTATATCAGATCAAGCAAGAACTATAAGAATTCCAGTTCATATGGTTGAAACTATAAATAAATTAACAAAAGTTGAAAGAAATTTAACTCAAACATTAGGTAGAGAACCTACAATAGAAGAATTAGCTGAAGAAATGGGTGGACAAGTAAATGGTTTTACACCTAGAAAAATAATTGAAATTCGAAAATTAAATATTGATCCAGTTTCATTAGATAAACCAGTGGGTCATGATGAAGAATCACAATTTATAGATTTTGTTAAAGATAAAGATATAGATAGACCAGACCAATATACTAATAAAAAATTAGTTGTTGAGCATATAAATGAATTATTCAACAATACATTATCTAAAAAAGAAGAACAAATCATTAGAATGAGATATGGTTTAGCGCCTTTCAAAGGTCCAATGACTTTAGAAGAAGTAGGAAATAAATTTAAAGTAACAAGAGAAAGAATAAGACAAATTGAGGCTAAAGCCTTAAGAAAATTAAAGCATCCTTCAAAAAACACAAAATTAAAATCTTTTTTAGACAATGAGCAAAAAGATTAATTTTATTTGTGAACTAATTCCAAAAATTGAGCATAATTTAATAATAGATGTTGGATGTGACCATGGATACTTATCAATAAAATTAATTGAAAATAAACAGTCAAAATTAGTTATCAACATTGATAATAAAAAAGAACCATTAAACAATGCAATTCAAAATGTAATTAGACATAATTATCAAACTCAAATTATTAATATTCTTAATGATGGATTAAAAAATTTAAATCAAAAAATAAATTTTTGTATCCCTAATCCAAATTACATTGTTATTGCTGGAATTGGTACTAATGCAATAATAAAAATACTACAAAATGATAATTTTAGCATTAAAGAAACGAATTTTATTTTGCAATCTGAAGGAAACATTAATCAATTAAAAAATTATTTAAAAACAAATAATTTCGAAATTAAAAATGAAATAAATAAAATTATTAAAGAACGAAATTTTAATTTTATTTTAATGAAAAAATTATAATTAATTAAATTTTAAAAGAATATTTATTAAAAATATTTATGTCAAGTGAATTAGCTATTTTTATATTAATTTTTGTTTCAATAATTTTTGGTTATTTAATTGGATCAATTATGACATCAGATATTATTGGTCATATTATCAAAAATAGCGCAAGATTGCATTGAAGCAAAAATCCTGGAACAACTAATTCAATAAGAGTTTATGGCAAAAAGATAGGAATTATTGTAGGTGTAGGTGATATTGCCAAAAGCTTTATTGCTTTTCTAATTTGTTGAAGTATCTTCGAATACGGTTTAAAACAATTTATAAATGAAGACATGAATAAAAAAGTATTTTATTTTGTTTACTTATCAAATTTCTTTGCTATTATCGGGCATTGTTGACCAATATTTTTTAAATTTAAGGGTGGGAAAGCAGCAGCACCTACAGCTGGGTTTTTAATATCAATTTCCTTTTGGTGATTATTAATAATAACAATTGTTTGAGTTTTAGTTTTAGTTAAAACTAAATATGTTTCATTAGCTTCACTAATTTGCGCATCATTATTGCCAATAATAAATTTAATAAATTATATTGATTACTTAAATTTCTTTTCATTTGGTCAAGAATTTTGAATAGAAAAATCAGCAAATGATGTTAACATAGGTGGATATTTAACTTATAGTAATTATTGACATGTAATACTTTTTTTAGAAATAAATAATATATTAATAGCAATTATTATGTTTTGAAAACATCGTGAAAATATTGTTAGATTAATTAATAAAAATGAAAATAAAATCGGACAAAATAAAAAAACAAATGAAAAAAAAGAAAACTAATCGTGAAATTATTTCAAATGTAAAAGATGTATTAGATAATATTAGGTTTTATATTCAAAAAGATGGCGGAGATCTTAAATTTGTTAGTTACAAAAATGGAGTTGTAACAATTGAACTTTTAGGAGCGTGCGTTGGTTGTGCATTAATAGATATAACTTATAAAGAAGGTGTTGAAAATATTTTAAAGGATGAAGTTAAAGAAATTAAAAAATTAATAATAATAGATCCTAGCAATAAAAAATAAATTTATTTCTTTTTTCGTTCTTTGTATGATTTAACAAAAAATATACTAACCATTGTAATTAAACTTATAGCCAAAAAAGTAGTAAATGATATTGCAGCAATATTAGTTGGGGTTAAACCAGAATTAATATCATTTACGGTTAAAACAGTAAATACCATTCCAAAAAAATTAATCAAACCTATTATTATTGCAACCATAAAAGCAATAACCATAGTTCTTCGCTCTATATCTTTTTTATTAATTGAATCTTGCTGCTTTAATTTGGCTATCAAAATATTTATAGAACTTTTTAAATTATTAGTTTCATCAATTTTTTTAACAATATTTTTAATTTCAGACAAACCATAAAATTCATCATATCAATCAAAAGATAAGTTTTCTAAAATTCTTATTTTTTCTTTATAAAAATTTGAATTTTTCTTAATTTCTATTTTATTAAAATCATATTCAATATCATTACGCATTCAAATTCTTGATTGAACATAAATCTCTGCTCAAAAATAATTTGAAAATAAAGGAACTGGTTCATTTTTAATGATTAATATTGAAGGAGATGATGTTAAATAAGTAATATAATTATTGTTTATTTCACAATGTGAATTTGTTATTTGATTTTTTAATGTATCGGATATGCTTTCACTATTTTTAATTTTTTCTATAACTCTTAATAATTGTTTATATTCTATAAAAAAAGATGTATTTGGATTTATTCCAAATAATTCTGGTGAAGTAATCAATAAATAATATAACTTCATATTAGAAGATTCTAATATTGTTTTTTTTGGTGAAACAAATGGATCTGAATCATTAATTTGAATTGTATTTATAGGTATAGTTGATCCAAAAGATTCATATTCATTATTGGTTTGATGTTCATAGATTGTATCTATAACATCTTGAAATTTTTTAATTTTTTTATACTTAGATTTAACATTTGTTTTATTGGATTTAAAATAATTTTGTTTTAAAAATTTAGCTAATTCAAAAAAATCAGTTTCTGGTTTTTGATTAGGATCTTCTTTTATTAAAGAAGGGCGATCCAAAATACTTAATATTAATTCTGGTTTTTCACTTGTAAAATATATTTTCAATTCTTCATACAATGATAAAGTAATCATTGTTGTTATAAGTATAGAAAAAAACAAATTATCACTTATTGATTTTTTCTGTTCTAAAGATAAATTTTCTTTAAAATCAAAGTATTTTTTATTTATTAATTTTGTTCAATTGTTTTTTAAATCATCAGTTGTGATATTTTTGAAATTCCAATTTGATTGTTGATTTTTATTATTTTTATTTAGTTTATTTAGTTGATTTTTATTATTAGAAAAAGTATATTCTTCTACAATTTCTAAAATGTTATTTAATGAAATAGGATATAGTTGTTTTGAAATATAATGTCTTATTAAATTTGACAAATAAATATTATCAACTATTAATGTTTCTGAAATTGAATTATTTTCAATAATTTTTTCATCTATTGATTGCAAAGAAAAACCACCAGATAAAATTTTATTTTCATCATCTAAATAAAATGAAAGTCTAATTTTTTTAATATATGAACTTAAATATGAATTTGAATTAGTTTCGATAATAAAATTGAATCTTCTTTCAGATAAATTATCAGAAACAATTTCTATATCTTTATCGCGCTCTACATTTTTAATATACATAGGTTCATTAAATTTATCATAACCTTGAATTTTAAATATATCGCATTCATAACTACCAGTTTTTGAAATTATTTTTTTTAATGCTAAATTTAGCATTAAATTAACTTTTTCTAATTTGGTTAAATTATCAAGTTCTATAAATTTTTTTAATTCATCATCATCTAATGTTTTTGTAATTTTTGGTAATATTTTATTTATAAGTTTTTTGTTAGATATTTGATTTAAACTATCAAAAAATTTTATATTAACATTATCTATATAAAAAGGAAAAAGATTTTCTATTTCAAATGATACTATTTTTTTGTTGTTGTTCATATTTTTTACCTATTCCAAAAAAAAAAAAAAATTATTTTTTTCTTCTTGTGTTATTTTTAAAAATGCTAAAAATTGCCAATATTATTATTCCCAATAAAACAAATGCAAAAATAGAACCTATGGTTATTATTGAAATATTAATTGGATCTTTCAAACTTTCAGATATTGTGGAATTCGAAACCGTTAATATCGAAAAAACAGTTGTGAAAAAATCTAAAACACCAAATATTGTTGCAACAAGAACACCTACTGATAAATAATTTCGTTCTTTATTTTTTCCGAATCGTTGATCATCTCGATTTAATTTTTTTATTAACAATGAAATTGAATCTTTTAAATTTAATTTTTGTTCCATTGTTTGAACAATTGATTTAATTGGTAGACCATAAAAATTATCATAAGAATCAATTTGTAAGTTATTCATTTCATAAATTAAATTTCTTAGTTTTCAAGGTTCTTTATTTTTTACTTTATCTAAAAGTTTATCAATTGTTACTGATTTTCATATTCTAGATTGAATATATGTTGTTGCTCATAAATAATTATTAGATAAATTAAAATTAGGATCTTGTAAAAAATCAATATCATAACTAGTTTTATCGTTTATTGGATTATTGTTTTTAATTATTAATGATGATAATGATGAATTTATAAATGTAATATAATCATAATTTTTTTCACAAATAATATCTTTAACTTGAATTTTTAAATTTTCATCTATTTCAGAATCATTAAAATTAATTGATGATGCTAGTTTTATAACCTCATTAAATGAAGAAAAATTTGTATTAGTTATCTCCATACCAAAAAGGTTGGAATACATAGTTAATAAAAAAAATAATTTTAATTCATCATTATTTAAAAAAATATCTGAATTTTCATTAATAAAAGGAATATCAGAATTTCGAATTATTTCATATGAAGGTATAGAATGTCACAATGAGTGATCTTCAAATTTAGAATAATCTAAAATAGCTTCAAATAACTCATTTGCAGTTTCCACTTCATCAATATTTATTTCAGGAAAATATGAATGCTTATTTTTTAAAAAAACTATCATGTTCATTAAATCTCTATCAGAATTACTATTTTCTTTAATGTTGTTAATTTCATTATAAGCATTAAATTTTTTTAATAATATTTCTGGTTTTGGATTTGTAAAATAACTCTTTATTTCATCATAAATAACAAGTATTATGGCTTGAAAAATAAAAATAGAATTAAATAAATCATCTTTGTAAAATTTACTATCTATGTTGTATGTTAAATCATTAAGAAATTTTTTACTAATGTAATCTTTCCAATTGTTTTTTAATTTTGATTCATATGATAATTTCGAATTGTTTTTAATAAATTTTAAATCTTCAAATAATTCTAACAAACCACCTATAGAAATTTTTTTAAATTCATTTTCTAAAAAATAACGATAAAGATTATTTAAAAATATTTTTTCTGATAATGTTTCTTTACTATTTGTTAATTCAGAATTTATTCCTTGATTTAATGAAAAAGCCCCTGATACAATTTTATTTTTGTCATCAATACAGAAAAAAATTTGAATTTGATCAACATATGAAAACAAATAAGAGTTAGGATTAATGTTTATTTGAAACATATAGCGTTTTTGTGATGATTTATCACCTAATATTTTTAAATCAGAATAATCTTTTTCTTCTGTTACATAAATAGGTACACCTCATTCGTTTCTTTGTTCAAATACAAATGCAGGATTATCTTTATCGCCCAATAAAGAATTAATTTTTACTACTATTTTATTTAATAAATTTTGGAATGTTTCATGATGACTTATTTTTTCAATATTTAAAAGTTCATCTATGTTAATTTTTTTTTGGTCTTTTTTTAAATCAGAAATTAATCGTTTATAAAAAAGATTATTCTTATATTTATAAGAATTTAAATCAAAAAAAATTTGATTTAAATTACTAATGTAAAAAGAATAAGTATTTCTAATTTTAAGTTCATTTAAAAAAGCAACATGTTTCATATTTATTGTGCCCTTAAACTTAAGTAAATTAACCAAATTATTTTACTATAATAAACATATTTAAATTTATAATTTAATACAATAATTAAATTATTAAATAAAATTAATGATTTTTACATATGCTTGGTGAAAACAGTGCCTAAAATATCCATAATTTATCATATTTACAAAAATGTTAAAAATTTAAAAACTTCATTAAATTCTATACTTCAACTTGATAATTTAGATGATTTAGAATTGATATTAATAAATGATAACGCTTCAGAAGATGTTATTGAAATTGTTAACAATTCTAAGATATTAAATTTAAAAAATATTAAGTATGTACATTTATCACAAAATTTAGGACATTCTTATTGCTATAACTTAGCTATAGATTTATGTAAAACAGATTATTTATTTTTTTGTGGATCTGAAACCAAATTACAAAATGATTTTATAAATAAAGTTGTTAAAAATATTGATTCTAATAAAGATACTGATATTTTAATATTTAGAAATAATTACGAAAGATACTTTTCAATTCAATCATCACTTGAAGAAAAAGAAATTGAAGTTTTTACTCAACTAAAACCAGAATTAGTTTATGAAATGGAATGAAATTTATCTAATAAAGTATTTCATAAAGATTTTCTAATAAAAAATAAAATTAAATTTATAGAGTTTCATTCATATTTAGCTTTATTTATATTAACTACTTTGTCCAAATTTAAAAAAATTGTTTATGTTAATGAAAGCATAGCTAAATTTACTATTGATTTAAAACCATCGCATAATTTGTATGATTATTTATTCCAAACACAAGAATTTTATTCAGTAGAAAAAAAATTAAATACATCAAATTTAAAAATCAAAAAAGCTTTAGAATTTTGAACTACTAAAATTTGTTTATATGATTTTATTAATTATGTAATAAATTCTGATATGAATGATAAAGAAAAAGAATTAGCTATAATTGCTGCATATAAATTAAATTTAAAACTTTATAATAATTTTTTTACAAATGAATATTTTAAATTGATAAAAGAAAAAAAATGAAAAGAATATTTTACTATGTTCAAACCAAAGCTAGTTTGAATTCAAAAAGAATTTAATACAAAATAATATGAAAATTAGAACGGAAATTGATAATCAAAGGATTTTGTATCCATTAGCAAAAATTTGAATCCGTTCATTAACTAGAACGATTGATAGTATTTTAACTATTAGTATTTGTGTTGGAATTTATTTTTTAATAAATATAAGCAATGAAATAAGTTATGGTGAAAAGATATTAATAATTTTTTGTCTTTCTTTTTTTGTTTTTTTCATTTATTATATTCTTATTGTTTTTTTTACTAAAGGCTCAACATTATTTAGGTGAATATTCAAAATAAAATTAATTGAGTTAATAAATAGAAAAAAGTATTTTTGACACCTAATTGTTCATGATTTATTTATTTGAATTTTTTACATATTAATTATGTTAATATTCTCAATAATAACAGCGTGCCAACCGATTGATAAACAACAAGTTTTTTTTAGTTCTTTATTTTCCACAAATGAAAATTCAAATTACATAGTTATAATTTTTAGAGTTTTATTGTCTATTGTAGGAATAATTTCTATAATTTTTTTTATTTATAATTGCGTAAATAATGGAAAACGCTCTATACAAGATTTAATGAGTTGAACAGCAATGATAAGTTTAAATAAAGGAACACCTGAGTCTCCAGTTAAAAATAGTGCACCATCAGAATGAAAAATTAAAGACAATAATTTGAATTTACCTGGAAATATTTATTTTAAAAAATAAAAAATTATGAATTTTGAAAATTGAAATTTAAACGATCAACAAAAAAAGATTATTTTTTCACCCAAAGACAAAAGCAGTTTAATAATTTCTGGTGCTGGCACGGGTAAAACTAAAGTATTAGTATATAGAATAATTTATTTAATAAATAAATATAGCGTCAATCCAAATAAAATTTTAGCTATAACATTTAGCAATAAGGCAAAAAATGAAATGCAAATTAGAATTCAAAAAGAATTAAATAATCAAATAGAATTACCATGAATTACAACATTTCATTCTTTGTGCTACAAAATTTTAAAAAATGAAATAAGTGTTTTAGAATATTCTAATAATTTTTCAATAATAGATGATGAAGATAAAAAATCCATATTTAATTATATTTATCAATCAAATGGATTAAGTAGAGAAACTTTAAAAATAGATAAAGCAATAAAATATATCGAATCTAGTAAATCTAAAAATATTAATATGAATGAATTTTTAGATAATTACAAAACATTTTATAACTTTTCATACGATCAATGTGAATTATTAAAATTTGTTTTTAAAAAATATAACGAATATTTGAAAGAACAAAATTACTTAGATTTTTCTGATTTATTAAATTTTACGTATAAAATTTTCAAAAACGATCCACAAATTCTTCATAAATGATCAAATAAATTTGATTATATTTTAATTGATGAATTTCAAGATACAGATGATATACAATACTATATAATATCTAAATTGGCCAAAAAAAATAATATATTTGCTGTTGGTGATCCGGATCAATCAATATATGGTTGAAGAGGTGCAAAACCTGAAAATATGGAAATTTTTAAAGATGATTTTCCTGAATCAGTAACATATTATCTTGAACAAAATTATCGCTCAACTCAAGAAATATTAAATGTTGCAAATGATGTAATATTAAATAATAAAGGCAAATTTACAAAAAAATTATATTCACTAAATAAAAAAGGTACCAAACCTCAATATTTTGAAGCCGCAAGTAGAGATTTAGAATCTACTTGAATTGTAAAAAAAATTAAGCAATTAATTAATGATAATCAAAGTTTAAAATATAATGAAATATCTATTTTGTATCGTTCTAATTTTTTAACTAGAAACATCGAACAATTTTTAATTGAAAATAAAATTCCGTATTTTATTTATGGTGGAACACGTTTTTATCAAAGAATGGAAATAAAAGATTTAATTGCTTATTTAAAAGTGATTAACAGTAATGATTCTTTATCAATTGCTAGAATACTAAATGTGCCATCTAGAAAAATTTCTGACAATTCAATTTTAAAACTTAGAGAATATTCTGAAAAACATAACATCACATTATATGATAGCTTAAAAGAAATCAATAACATAGATGGAATATTTAAACCCGCAATTAAGGGAATAATAAATTTTTGCGATATTATTGATTCTATTAGAGAAAAAATAAGAAATAAAAAAATTAAGATATCTGAAATTTTGAATTTAATTCTTAGTGAAACAAATTACGAAAAATTATACACTGATCCAAATGATAATGATAGATTAGAAAATATAAAAGAATTGTTAAACTCAATAAAAAATTATGAATTAAATAATCCTGAAGCTAACTTAAATGATTATTTAGAAAGTATTCAATTGTATACAACAAATGATGAAGAAAACAAAACTAATTCTGTACAATTAATGACAGTGCACTCTGCAAAGGGATTAGAATTTAAATGTGTTTTTATTTTAGGATTGGTTGAAAATATTTTTCCATCAATTAGATTGAGTAATAATGAATCAGTTACTGAGCACAAAATTCAAGAAGAAAGAAGAATCATGTATGTTGCTTTAACTAGAGCAAAAGATCAATTATTTTTATCTTCTTGAAACGGATTAGATTTTAATAATAATACACAAATTCCTTCTAGATTCATTAATGAAATTAATTTAGATAACATTGATGTTGTAAATTCATTTAATTTGAAAAAAATTTCTAACCTTGAAGATAATGATTGATTTAATTCAAAAGAAAAAAATAATTATCAAAATAAATATTATGATTATATTCCAGAATATATGCTTTATGAAGAAATACAACACAATAAATTTGGAAAAGGTATTGTTGTAAATATTAAAGAAAAAACTATAGTTGTTGCTTTTGGTTCAAAAATTGGTACGAAAGAATTAGTAAAAAATCACACATCTATTATTAGAAAGTCCGAATAAAATGAAAAATTATAAGTTAACCAATTTAGAATTAGAAAAAAATAATTTAATTAGAAAAGAAAAATATAAATTAAGAAATGAATTAAATCAAGAAGAATACAAGGCTTTAAACAATTCTATATACAAAAATTTTTTTAATTTCTTAAAGTGTAAAAATATTAAACATGTTTCAGCATATTGATCTACTGGAAATGAAGCAGACACAATTGAAATAATAACAGAATTATTTAATCAAAATATAGAAGTAAGTTTACCTCAAGTTGTTGGCAAAAAAAGAATGATTTTTAGACAAATTAAATCTTTAAATTTTGATTATGAATATTTTAAGAATATTAAACAACCAAATAAAGAAAATTTAAAAATAAAATCTAGTGTTATTGATTTAATTTTAGTTCCTTTACTTTCATACAATGATGATTATTACAGATTAGGTTATGGATTAGGTTATTATGATCGTTTTTTAAATAAAAATAGTAAAAATAATAAGCTTATAAAAATAGGTTTAGCATATCAATTTCAAAAAAACAATAGTTTTTTTATAAATAAATATGATAAAAAATTAGATTTCATCATAAATGAAAATGGGGTAATTTAATGAAAATTTTATTTTTTGGAGATATATTCGGCAAACCAGGTCGAGATGCAATAAAAAAAAATATATTTCAAATTAAAGAAGAACATAAAATTGATTTTACTATTGCAAATGCTGAAAATTGCACACATGGAAAAGGTTTAAGTTTAGATCATTATAATTACTTAGTGAAATTGGGAATTGATTTTTTTACTATGGGAAATCACACTTGAGCTAAAAATGATATTCGTGAAGTTTTAAAACAAAAAAATATAGTTAGACCTGCAAATTTAAATAATAAATTTGACTACTATAATGATGGTGTAGGGACCAAAACTATAATTATAAAAAATAAAAAAATAAGAATAACTAATATTTTAGGTGTAAGTGTTGCTGGAATGAATGATATTGTAACTAATTCATTTTATTGTTTAGATAACATTATCAAAAATGAAGAAAATAATCACCAAATTCATATTGTTGATTTACATGCAGAAACAACTAGTGAAAAAAATGCTTTTGGTGTTTATTTTGATGGAAAAGTTAGTGCAATTTTAGGAACACATACACATGTACCAACAAATGATTTAAGAATCTCTCCAAAAGGAACCATTTATATAACAGATGTTGGGATGTGCGGCCCGGGTTTCGGGAGTGTAATAGGTGCTAAAGCCGAAATGCCAATTAACAAATTTTTAAATCCTAAAAATAAATTTAAACTTGAAGTTTCAAATTTTGGTTGACAATTAAATGCTGTAGTTATGGAATTTGATGACTTAACAAATAAACCTATTTCATGCAAACAAATAAGAATAATAAATGATGATAAAGATTATTTAAATTGAGAATATCAAAAAAATAATAATTAATTTATTTTGTGTGCAATGAACCAATCTTTACATATTCTTCATATATTTCATCTAAAGAATGGCGATATTGAGCAAAATTAATTACATCAATGTCTTGATTAATAAAAAGTTTTAATATTAAAGATGCATTTTCGGCATTTAAATTTTCAATTATGTATTCTTTATTCAAATTATTTCAAATATAATTAATTTTATTATTTAAGAAAATGTTTTCTGCTTTTAATAAATCTTTATTAGCTACTTTAATTAAATATTTGTTATTAGAATTAATATATTTTTTTTGTATGTCTTCAATTTTGCCAGATAAAACAATTTTACCACCATCTAAAATAGTCAAACTATCAGCATAATTATTAACTTCACTTAGAATGTGAGTTGATACAAAAAAACTACTTCCTTCTTTTTGCAATTCTTTTAACAAATCAAAAAATTCTGTTCTAGCTCTAGGATCTAAATTAGCGGTAGGTTCATCCATAATAAGAAGTTTCGGATCAGTTAATAATGCTTGAATTAAAATTACTTTTTTCTTTTGGCCTGATGAAAATTTTTCTGGATTTTCATTTTTTAAACCTGTCATATGCATTTTATCTAACAATTTATTAATTTTACTTTCTGCTTCTAATTTGGACAAACCCATAATTCTTCCCAAAGACAAAAGGTATTCAAAAGTAGTAAAGTGTTTTGGAAATTTTGTGTATTCAGGAATATATCCAATTTTTGATTTAGATTCAGGTTTGATGTTAGAAATTCCATCAATTAAAATAGTTCCTTCTCTTTTGGTATAAGCACCAATTATACATTTAATAGTTGTTGTTTTACCAGCGCCATTCCCACCTATAAAAGCATGAAATTCACCAGGATAAACATTGAATGTTACATCTAAAATTGCCGGCTTCTTTTTTTTGCCAAATTTTTTGGTTAAATTTTTTACAGATAATATTGGTTGCATGATGTTATCTTATATCCTCGTGATAATAAATAAAACCAATTCCCACAAATAATGAAAATGAAATAACAATCATTAAAATAACAATAATTGTTGGGTCAACGATTGGCACAGTATTAACAACATAACTATATTTTATTTGACTTTGACTAAGTGGTATTAAACCTAATGAAGTTTTATAATTGTTATTTTTTGTATCATTAGTTAGTAAATTAGTTAAATAAATAACAGAATATTGATTTGTAAATATAATTTGCAAAGATGTTCCAATTAATTCATTACGTTGTTTTATTTCATCATTTTGATTAGTTTGAGTTACAACACTTTTTAATTTTGGATATCAACCAAATGTTTTTTCAAAATAGGAATCCAATAAATTTCAATTATCATTTTGGGTCAAAAAAGTATTATTTATTTGATTAAATTTATTATTAGCAACAACATCTTTAATAAATTGTTGATCTAATGTTGAATTTGAAATATTACTTAATTCATCCAAACCATAAAATAAGTTAACTTGATTAGAAAAAACATTTTCTGCTATTTCTTCATTGTTTGCATTTAAATTTTTGTTATAGTTAGCTTCAAAATTTTCTTTAAACACTAACATATTATCTTTTGTTAGCAATGAGTTAAATTCTTGTGAAATTTTGGATAAATTATTTAAAACATCATCTGTATTTGTTATTTGATTTATAGTATTAGTTATTGAATTTACAACATTTGAATTATTATTAAATAAATTTAAAGTTGAATTATTTATGTTAACTAAAGCATTTGTGACTTTTGTTGAATCTTTAACATAAAATTTATCATTCGGCACAACAGAAGTTGTTTCATTATTATTTGGATTACTTAAATATGTATATTTTGGGGAAGTAGAAAAAAATAAACTAAAAGAACTAGTTGGTTCTGGTAAAAACATTATTTGTTGAGATAAGCTATTGTTTATAAGATTATTAGATTCTAAATTTAAATTTGGTATTCCTGTGTAGATATATGGATATTCATCAATATTAATTTTGTCAATAAAATTTCAAGTTGTGTTGTTGGGAGAAATTGATATATTACCATTATGATATGGCGCTAATCCACCTAAATTGTACAATGATCCAATCATGTTACCAAAATTCAAATAAAATGAATTACTATAAAATGTTTCTTTGTTTGCTTCATGATATTTTTGTTTGACATCTTCAAATTTAGTTTGACCAAATGTTGATGTAACTTGAAAAACTATATTTTTATTTTCAATTTTTCTAGTTTTAACATTTTGTTGAATTAAATTAATACCTTGATTTGATAAAACTTTTGAAGGAGTATCAAAAAATAGCGCTGATAATGGTGTTAAAAAATTAAATAAAATTGCAATTAAAATAATAATCATATTTGTTGCATTTTTACTATGTTTTAATGAAATTAATACCGATAATGAACCGAAAAATAAACCTATAACAAATGAACCAGTAAACAACCCTCCTACTAAATCTCCAACAAGATTAGGATCCATTTTAGGTATTAAATATGTCAAAACACCTAATAGCCGAAGCTGCTAATGAATAAATTAATAATATCGTTAATAATAAACTAAATTTTGCGATTACAAAATTAATTCTACTGATGGGTTTTGAAATAATAATCAATTCCATTCCAGTGTCAATTCCATCTCTAAATAAATTCAAGGAAACTGATGATCCAAATACTGCTACTAGAGGCATAACAAAAGAACTAACTTGTACTATTGGATTATTTCAGTAATCAGCAGGTGAAGAATTTAAAATTGCTGGAATAATCAACAATATCAAAGATAATATTAAAATATAAGCAATAAAAATCATTCAATTTGCAAAATTTTTAATTACTACTTTTGATAAAAAACAATAATATGCAAAATAAACATTTAAATTTTTTTTAAATTTAATTTTATTAAAAACTTTGTTCATCAATTTTAAATTACTTTCTTAAAACAATATTTAAATTTTCAAAAATTATTTTTTATTACAATATTATGAATAAATTAGTAAAAAATAAAAAAAGAGCAAGAATTTAATTCTCGCCCTTTAATTCTAACATTTTTTATTAATAAATATCGTAATATGGATCTCTAGAATTTTGGCTCATTGGTGGTGGAAGGTATCCTGCAATTCTTTGTCCATGTAATGGTCTTTCATAACGATTATATTTATTATCCACTAAATATGTTTGACGAATAGGGGAAGGGATTAATGGAGGACGATTACCAACAACATAAACATTTTTAGCATTTTTACGTTTTACATACATAGAAATTACAAATGCTAACAAAATAATTAAAGCAATTCCACCAAAAACAGATCCGATTATAATTATTGTTGAATTATCATTAGTTTTTTGGCTAATAGCAGAATCAGTAACTCCATTATTACTAGAACCACTATAAGAATAAATTTTTGAAGATGTTTCTAATGTGAATGTTGGTTTTTCATACGAAGTAGGAACTCTATCAAACAATGAATTTAAAGGATTTACTAATTGTAACTTGTCAATTCCTGCTTTTTCAAAATAACCTAATTGTGAAAAATATTGAGAAAATAAATTGGTAAAGTTTGAAAATAAATAACCTTGTAATAAATTCACAAATTGGTTTTGAAGTTCTGAATAAGGATTTAAACTAAGATTTTTTGGATTAACAAATAAAAATTCTTTAAAAAATGAACTTACTTCATATAATTGAAATTCAATATCAGCTTTAAACTTAGTGATTACATTAGTAACATTTGATGTTGAAATATACTCAATATCTTCTTGAACACTAGAATTATTAAATTTTATTGTAAATGGCAAAGATTGAATTAGAGTTTGACCAGTTTTTGAATTTGTTAACACAGCATTTATAGAAGGAGAACTAGGATTAATTATACTTGACCCTAAATTTAAACTAATACTTCCCGCTTTAACATCATTACTAAATTCTAATGCTTGAGCTAAACTTGATAAAGGCGCAACTTTTGGAACATTAAAACTAATTGAATTTTGTGTTGATTCTCCAAAAGTAATTGAATTCGCAGATAATAATACTTTAGGAGATAAACTACTTAATATTTTTAACAATTCGTTAGATATAGATGAATCTACAGAATTTGAACCACTTTCAGAAAATTTCAATGGTATGTTTGAAGTATTGTTTATATCCAATTTAAGATTAACAATTTCACTTGAGTTAAAATCTAACTCTTTTAATCAAGAATTTTGATCATATGATAAATCGATTTTTAATGGTCAATCAGAAAGTTTATTTTTTAAATTAGTAAACTTTGAAAGATCTATATAAAACTTTTTAGAGCTAACATCATATTTTACATCTGAATAATTATAAACTTTTCCAGTTGTCTCAAATTTCATTAAATAATAACTACCATCACGATTGTTACTACTATTTGTAATCATATTTGAATCAGCAACATAATACAATCATGGAACAGGATTTGGTTGTTTTCTATATTCTCTACCTAAACAAATTGCATTACTTACTTCAACAACTTTATAAAAAATACCTGAAGCATTGTCATAAGGATTGTCAATTTTGTATTTTTGAGCAACACTTGAAACTAATTGTTGAAGTTTTGGATCCATTCTTGAATCATTGACATTATAAACATTAGAAATTATTCAAGGATTAGGAGTTTGAGAACCTAAATAATTATTTATAGCATTACTATAACTTAAAAGTTCATCACTATTTTGAAAATCTTCAGCAAACATGTATGTTGATGGATATTTTGAATTCATAATAATCGCATCATTCATCGAATTTGCCTTGCCATAACTTATAGGTAAACCTTTGTTAACCAAGTCATGAACTCATTGTAAATAATCATATAATTTCATTGTAAACTGATCTTCAACTAAAACTTCACAATTTAATGAAGAAAGTGAAATTTGAAAATTTATTCCTTGAGATGCACTAAAATGAAGTTTTCATTTATTGTTACCAAGATCTTCATCTCTTTGATTAATTGTAGTACTTGAAATATTTGAAGATGTTGAAACTGATTCTAATAATACTTGACCTTCGGCAGGATAAGTTATAGTACCATTTGATAAATTATGAAAATCTTTATTTTTAAAAAATGAACTACCCATTTGTTTAAAATTTATATATATGTCTTTATATTTGTTTATGTCAAAAACCTTATCAGCTAATACTAGATTAACTAATGAATCCATGATACTAAAACTATAATGATATCCTTCTTCTCAAACATATTTATCATTATTTTTTAAATCTAAAAATTGATATAAATTACCTGGTGCTAAATTTGCTGCATTAGGTAAATTAAGATGCATATTAAAATATGATACTTCGCCAATTTTTTTGTATAAGCCCAAATTAGCTGATGTATTTTCAGTTTGAACTATTCTATTTCTATCAAATGAAATATTAAAACTACTTGGATTTGAAACTGAAGGAATAGGGGAAGTACCTATAATTTTAAATTGATAATTATAATCATTTTGCAAAGTTGCTTTAGGTAGATATAAAGAAGGGTTATCTAACTTACGTGTTGACGAACTATTGTTTAACAATTGATTGTTAACTACAACACTATTAGAATTTTTATTATTTGAATTTAAAACAGGAAAAACAATCGCACTGGTTAAAATAGCAATTCCTGCAAATATAAAGGAAAACTTTTTTAAAGAAATTTTCTTTTTATTTAAAAAATTAATCATATTTTAATATCTCTCGCTCTTGTTTTTTCTCTATTTTTAAAATATTAATTTTAAAACACTAAACTATTATACTTAAAAAAACCAATTCTACTAATACATATATTTATGTGCTTTAAAGCATTTTAAGTATTATATATAAAAAAATAAAAATTTAACTAAAATATTTTTTACTAAAAATATTTGTTAGTAATACAATTATTTTTTAAAGAATACATCAATAAAACAAAATTAATAAAAACGTTAGAAAAATTTAAATTTATAAATCTAAAAAAAAAAAAAAAACAGAATCTATCTGTTTTTTTACTTATATAAATAACTAATCTGAAATCTAAATTATTTAAAAATACGTTTATAAACATCTTTGTATTGTTTAACGAAAACAATATTTAAATTTTTGATAATTTCTTTTGGAACTTCACTTAAGTATCTTTCATCTTTTTCAGGCATAAAAATAGTTCTAACACCACCACGGTATGCTGAAATAGTTTTTTCTTTTACACCACCAATGATTAATACTTTACCACGTAAAGTAATTTCACCTGTCATTGCAATTGTAGGGTCAACTTTTTTGCCAGTTAATGCTGAAATAATTGCAGTTGTTAGTGCAATTCCAGCACTTGGACCATCTTTAGGAATTCCGCCTGATGGAACATGAATATGAATATCTATTGTTTTGAATATTTCAGGATCAATACCAAAATCTTTTGCATTTGATTTAACATATCCTAAAGCCACAGATGCAGATTCGCGCATTGTTTCTTTTAAATTACCAGTAATTACAATATCACCTTTGCCAGAAGAATATGTAACTTCAATTGGTAACAAATCACCACCAGTTGATGTATAAGCCATACCATTAACAATTCCAGGAATTGTATCTTCATCACGGATTGTGTAATCAAATATTTCTTTTTTCAGGTAAGTTTTAACAGCTTTAACATCAATTACTTGTGATTTAATATTTTTCTTTTGACTAGCAACTAAAAACTTACGAATAATTTCTTGAATTTTTCGTTCTAAACCACGAACACCTGCTTCACGAGTGAAATGTTTGATAATATAACTTAACGCTTCGTCATTAAAAGAAATCTCTTTAGATGTCAATTCAGCTGATTCTAAAGTTTTGGGAATTAAATAATTTTTTGCTATTGCTAATTTTTCTTGTTCTGTATATGATGTTAATTCAATAATTTCTAAACGATCATATAAAGCTTCTGGAATCGCATCGGCATAATTAGCAGTTGCCACAAACATTACTTTTGATAAATCATAATCTTCTTCAATGTAATTATCATTAAATTTGTTATTTAATTCTGGATCTAAAACTTCTAATAAAGCACTAGCTGGGTCCCCGTGCATTCTATCAACTCCTGTTTTATCGATTTCATCTAATAAAAATAACGGATTAACAACACCAGCTTTTTTCATGCCTTTAATAATTCTTCCAGGCATTGAACCTATATAAGTTTTGCGATGACCACGAATTTCAGATTCATCATGAACACCACCTAATGACATTTTTACAAAATTTTTGTTTAAAGCTTCAGCGATTGATTTAGCTAAGCTAGATTTTCCTACACCAGGAGGGCCAACTAAGCACATAATAGGTCCTTTAATCTTTTTAGTTCTAGTTTGAACAGCTAAATACTCAATAATTCTTTCTTTAACAGATTGAAGACCGTAGTGATTTTTGTCTAAAATTTTTGCAACTTTTTTAATATCAACATTATCTTTGCTTTCTTGTCATCAAGGTAAATCTAATAATCATTCTACATAAGTTCTAATTATTGAATTCTCTTGAGAATTCATAGATGATTCATATCTATTTAATTCACTAATAACTTTTTCTTTAATGTATTTAGGATAAGGATTAGCATTAACACGATCTCTTAATTCTGACACATCATCTTCTTTTGATGAAATATCACCTAATTCTTCTTTAATAGCTTTTAAACGTTCTCGTAAATAAAATTCTCTTTGTTGTTTTGATAAATTTTCATTTATTTTTTTACTTATTTTTCGATCAATTTGATTTAAATCATCGTTTTTTTCAGAATTTTTACTTGTTGAAGAAATTTCTTCCCCCATAAAGCTAATAATTAAATCAAATCTTTTTAAAACATTTAATTCTTCTAATAATTGTTGTCTTTTTTTTAAATTTATAGGTAAAACATTAGATATTAAATCAGATAACTTATTTGCATCTCCAGAAATTTGATTTAATTCATATCCATTTTTATTACTTATAGTAGATGATTCTTCACGAGTGATATTTTTCATCATCGAGTCATCAAATTGTGAAAAAATCTTTTCAATTCTTTTAGGAATTTCTCGATCGTTAATATTACTAGAATTTAAAATTTGATATTCTACTATAACATCTTTGTTTTTGCTGTAATCATATTTTGTAATTAATTTAACACGTTCTAATCCACGCAATTCAACTAAAGAAGATAAGATTTTTTTACCATCTTCAGAGAATGTATCATTTGTTTTAAGAACTTCACATAAAGTTCCTACCATATTTATATCTTTTGCTGTTGGATCATCAATATCAATATCATTTTGAGTAACAACAATAATGTGTTTTTGTTTATTTTTATTAGCAAGTTTAATAGCTTCTAAAGATTTTTTTCTTCCAACATCTATAGATTTTTTTGTATGCGGAAAAATAACAATTCCTCTTGAAACCAAAATGGGCGCTTTTTTCATTAGTACATTCTCCTTATATTATTAAATATGTTCAAGCATAAGTTTTATAAACTTAACAAAGAATAAAATTACAACAAACTACATATAATTCTAACATATATTAGCACTTTATGTATATGAGTGCTAATTATTTTTCATTTAACTGAATTAAGTAATCAATTAATTTATCACCTATTATTATGGTTTCAATTAAATCTTTTTGATCATTTAATTGTTTTAAAGTATTTTGTTTAATTGTTTCATCACTAATTTTATATTCGTCTATTAATTCATTAAATTTCTTTTCATAATCCGATTCATTACATTGAATGTTTTCTTTAATAGCAATCTTTTCTACAAGTAGTGAATATTTAACATTAGTTTCTGCTTCTTTTTTAATTTGTTCATCAAATTTTTCTTCGGTCATATTTTGCATCGCTAATATATCTTTAAGTTCCATTTTGTATTGTTTTAATTGTGATAAATATTGATTTTTAATTCTTCTAATTTGATCATTAACCAATTTTTGAGGAATATATGAAAACTTAGATTTTTCAATCAAATATTCACGAATTTTAGAGCTATTTTGATTTTTATTTGCAATAACTGAATTTTTTTCTAATTGTTTCTTGATATTAGTTTTTAACTCGTCAACAGTTTTAGCTTTTATTTCTAAATTCTCTTGACTCATTTTTTGAACATAATCATCAGTTAATTCGGGATAATTAATTGATTTAATATCTTTTATTGTAACTTCAAATTCTACTGGTTTTCCTTTTAAATCTTCTGCATGATACTCATTAGGAAATTTTAAATTTAATGTTTTGGTTTCATTTTTTTTCATTCCAATTAAACTATCTTCAAATCCAGGAATAAAAGATTTAGATCCTATTTCAAGTTCATAATTTTTAGCTGTTGCAGATTCTAGTTCTTTACCATCTACTTTGCCTTTAAAATCAATTATTGCGATATCATGGTCACTAACTACTTCAATAGATTTGGATACAATTTCAGCATCTTTTTTCATTAATAAACTAATTTGATGTTTTATGTCTGCTTCAGTAATTTCTTGAGGTTTTTTTACATTATCAATTTTTTTATAATCAGCAATTTCAATATCAGGCATTAAATCAAAATTAAATTTAAATTCAATATTTTCATTATTAATGTCTTTTATTTCAACTTCAGGATTTGCATCAATGACATTAGAATCATTAACAACAACATCTTCTTCTAAAATTTTTTCAAAAATTAAATTTAAAACTTTATTTGCTGCTTTATCAAATATAACTGCATGATTTATATATTCTTTTGCTTTATCTTTAGGAATTTTTCCTTTTCTAAAACCAGGTATTGAAATATTTTTAATCGCTGAATTTGTAGCTTTATCAATTTCTTCAATTCATAATTTGCTATCAATTTTAATGTGTAAACTTAATAAGTTATTTTCTTTTTTTGAATCGATTATTTTGTACATATTAATTTTCCTGATTAAAATAATTAAAAAATATAATAAATTGTTATGTTTAAATAGTTGTAAAATATTTTAATATTTTATTTTGCATTTATAGCATGTAATATTAAATCATTAATTTCATTGTTTTTTGTTTTTTTATCTTCATTAATGTTGTTAAAAGAATTTAACACATAATTTGCAATACTTTTGCCTAACAACTTAGAATTAATATTACTTGGTGGTAAATTAGGGAAATAAAAACTTAAAATTTGATCAACAACAGTATTTGCCATTTCTTCTAAGGAAGGATCTTTAAATAGTAATTTCGAAATTTCTTCATATACCTTATCATAATATGATTTAAGTGTTTTATTTATAATTTCTTTTCCTAAAATAATTTTACTTGAAATATTAGTATTGTGATTTAAAAAATCTAGCTTAATATTAGAAAAGTCAGTAATTTCATTAATTAAAAATAAAACATTAAATTTTAAATCATTACTAAAATCTTTGCTTGTGAAAATAAATCTAAAATAATCAAAATCTTCTCGTTCAAAAAAACCTTCTGGTTTTGTTGTGAAGTAATCAAAAATATGAAGATTTTTAGGAAAATTATTTAAAGCCAAATTAATTAATTCAGATGCGCCAAATTCTTGAATTTTGTCATTACGTTTTTCATAAGCTTGATTTCTAATTAATTTAATCATTGTTAAAAAATATTTTTCTACATTTGTTGGAATGTAAGGGGCATCTAATTCTTCATTTAATAAGTCTATAGCTTTTTCATAACGATTTGATTTAAATTGATCAATAACATTATTTAGTATTGATAAATAGTAATCATAATTCATTATTGAATCAACATTTTCGTTTTTTTTGAAATGATTTAACAAAGAAATAGGAGTAGTAAAGTTAACATTTTTGATTTTGTTTACTTTTGAATTATTTACATTTTTTTTCATTACTTTTTACCAGACCATTAGCTACAATATAAAAATCACTTGTTTCAAATCCATTATTAATGAAATATTTTTTAATTTGATTAACTAATTTTTTTTCAAAAGGAATTGTAAAAAAGGATTGTTTTTTATTAGTAAAACAATAAACGTGTTCGTGTTCATCATGTCGAAGATTAAAAAAAGGTTTAAAACTATTAACATCCAAAAAAGCATTAATAATTTTACAACTAACCAACGAATGCAAAACATTGTAAACACTTGCTATATTTGGTTTTTTATTATTCGCAATTGTTAAATGATCAATAATATCATCAATTGTATGCCAATTATTATGTTTTAAAAGACATTTAATAACTTCAATTCTTTGAGTTGTTAATCTTAAATTAGCTTCTTTAACTTTTTTTAAATAAAAATCAAGTGACTGCATTTTTCCCATATTATTAATTTTAAATTATAAATTTTTTAAAATTAAATCAATTTCATTTTTGTATGGTGGTAAATCATTAATATATGGAGTTTCTAAAATAAAAGGTAATTTATTAAAATGAATATTTTTAATTAATCCTATTAATGTTTTTAATCCTATAGTTCCTTTATTTATGTTTGCGTGGCGATCTTTATGTGAATTTAATCCATTAATTGAATCATTTAAATGAACAACTTTTAATAAATCAAATTTAAGATGTTTTTTATATTCATTCAAAACAATATCCAAATTAGATAAATCATATCCCGCATCATTAACATGACAAGTATCAAAACAAATTCCAATTCGTTCTTTTTGCTCTATATTTTTAATAATATTTTTTAATTCAAAAAAATCACGTCCGATTTCATTACCTTTACCAGCCATTGTTTCAAGACAAATAATAATATCTTTAGTTTTATTTAAAACCTTATTGAGATTTTTTGATAAATTATTGATTGCTATAGCAGGAGTAGTTTTAATTGAACTTCCAGGATGTAAAACAATATATTTTGCACCTATTGCTCTTGAACGAATTAATTCTTTAGTTAAAAAATCTACACCGAAATTTTGTTTAGATGGATCTACTGATGCGAGATTAATAATATATGGAGCATGGATTATTACATTAGTTAACTTAATATTATTTTCACTCATTAATTTGTGAGCTTCTTGAATTTTTAATTTATCAATGTCAACTCTTAAAGAAGATTGTGGCGGACCTGTATATATCATAAATGCATTAGCGTTGTAACTTAATGCTTCATTTACACTCCCAAGTAAGAAATCGGGACTTTTCATACTCACATGTGAGCCTATTGTAATGGAATTATTTTTCATAAATTAAAAATCTATAAATTTTTTAGCTTGAACACCTTTGCTATAGTGATGTTTTTCTGCTTCAGTTTTTGTTAATACATCACAAATAGCAGCAATTTTTTTATGCATTGTATGTCCGCTTATAAAAACATACTTGTTTTTACTTATTTTTTTCAAAAAATTACAAAAAAAGTTTATAGTTACAATTTTATTTGAAATTAAATCAATAAATTCATCTAAAAAAATATATTTGTATTTAGAATAATTTTTATTTAAAAAATTAATTGCATTTTTTGCATCATTAATAATTTTTTCGCGTTCTTTTAAATTTTTTGTTCAAATAAATGATTTAGTAGTTTGAAATAAATGAACTTTAACATTTAATTTATTTAAAATATCATCTTCACTACTTTTTATATTTTTAAAAAAACGAATATATAATATTGGTTTTTTTGAAGCTATTGCCCTTAAACATAAACCATTTAAAGTTGATGTTTTTCCTTGACCAATACCATAATATGCATATACCACAAAAAATAACTATCCGATTTTTACTTCAATAACACTAACTTTAGTTTTATTTTTACCAAATTTTGTATATTTTACTATACCTGGTGATAAAGCAAACAAAGTATCATCTTTTCCTTGACCAACATTTTTTCCAGGTCAAATTACATTCCCTCTTTGGCGATAAATAATTTGTCCTGATTTAGCTAATTGTCCATCAGCTAATTTTGCACCTAAAAATTTCGGATTAGAATCTCTGCCATTCTTGGTAGAACCTACACCTTTTTTTGAAGCAAAAAACTGTAAATCAACATTAAATCATATTTTTTTATTATTAATGATATCCATAATTAAATCCTATTCTTAACTATAAATCAATTTTTTGTGATTGACTTGAAATTGTTATATATTGTGGATAAATTTTTGCTATAGATGAAATTTGGGTTTGAATAACTTGCATAGCAACTAAATTTTCGAAATCACTATTTTGTAATTCACAAAAAAACAATTCTTTGTCAGGGTTAGACACAATTTTAATATTTTTTGGATCAAATCAATTTATTCCACCTAAAACAATTCCACTTATTGCAGCACAAACAATATCTTCACCTTTCGGCTTAAACAAAGCATGTCCCTCAATTTTCATGCCGCCAGCATAAAAAGTAATCAAAAGCATTTTACTACCCTTTTATTGATAAAACTTTTAATTTTGTATATGGTTGACGGTGACCATATTTTTTCAAATGATGTTTTTGACTAATATGCTTAATGACATTTATTTTTTTTTGTTTACCTTGTTTTTCGATAATACAAACAACTTCTGCATTATCAAGATAAGGTTTACCAAATTTATTATCAATAGCTAAAACTTGATTAATTTTAACTTGAGTTCCAACATCTCCATTAATTTTTTCAACAAAAATTACATCATTTTCACGAACTAAATATTGTTTCGAACCACTTAAAATTATTGCAAACATTATTCCTCCAGAATAGACTCGTTTGTTAAGGCAAAACAAGTTTGTTTTTTTAAAGCCTTATTTTCAATACGGTTGAATCTGCTTTAATTTAGCAAAAACAAATTTATTATATTAATTACAAAAATTAATATAAATTATGTATGAATTTTAACATAAAAAATAAAAAATTATTAAATTAGTAATCTCTATAATAAATAAATTATTAATGTGTAAAAAAATTATTTGTTTTTAATTAAATTTTCAAAAGCTTTAATTAAATCATTAATTGATTTTAAAGACATCATTAATTCATCTGACAAACTAACTTTAAAATAATTTTCCAAATCAACTATGATTGAAAAAGTATCTAATGAATCTAAACCTAATGTTTTAAAATCTTTATCTAAAATATCATCAGTAATTTCAATTTTTAATTGTTTTTGTGCGACAATTTCTTTTAATTGTGTTAATACTTCCATAAATCCGCTTTTTAATATTAATATAAAACTATTAATAAAAAATTAATAGTAAGAACTAATTATACATTTTTTGATAATTCTACAATAATTTGATCTCAATATCTTTTTGGAAGATTTTTTGAATATGAATAATCATTTTCGAAATATCAAACTACATTAATTAAAATATTTTTTTCTAAAATGTTAATTTTGTAATCTATTTCTGTAGTTAGTTTAGTTGTCTTTTTTTTGAAAAAAGAATGCTGATAAATAGCATTAATAATTCAAGATCTTAAATTTTTAAACAAAACATCTTGTTTAATATTAAATTGTTGACTATTATCATTAAAATCATTTAACAAATAACGATAGGAAATTAAATTGTCTCATTCCGGATTTGAATATAAATAATCATGAATATTTGCATACATATACAAATATAATTCTGATTCATCAAAGGGATATTTAAGATTTTTAAGTTCAGTTGAAGATTCAGGATATTCTTCATTTTTATCTAAATTATTATCATTTTCGTTATTGCTGCCATTATTTAAATTATTAGAATTGTCAAATTTATTATCATCTTTAATGTTATTGGAAAATATGATTGTTGTAACTGAAAGTATTAGTGTTGTCGTAAACATTAATCCAGTACAAAATCACAAAATAATTTTTTTGATTTTTTTATTCATTAATTCAATTTATTAAAATTATTTAAAGATAAAATTTGATGATAATTAAATGTAAAAAAATCTAAAAAATTTAAGTTGTTTAAAGGTGTTAAGTAATTAAAATAATTAGTTGCAATGATTTTATAATAAGCATTTTCAGTTTGAATTTTAAAGTTCAATTCATAATATCCATTACCACCGTTAGGTAACAAAAAATTATGACCTAATAAAACATCTTTAACTAATTCTTTTTTAGTTTCATCATAACTTACTTTAAATGGCAATTTAATTGATAAAGTTTCATTTTGTTTTAAACTATAATTTTTATTTTCAGAATAATTTAGTGATTTATATCCATTTTCATTAGACACATGATAGTAAAAATTTATATTTAAATTTGAAACAATCATTGGAATTGATGAAGTAATGTTTAAAAGTTCATTAATCATTTGACTTTTAATTAATTTCAAATAATTTTGTGTATTTCAGGAAAATTTAAAAGTTTTACCTAATTCATCTGATGTAGATGGGAAAACATCATACAAACTAGTACTTCCAAAATTTGAAGAAAAACTAAAAAATGTATCTAAATTAACATTTGTTGTAACTATAGAATCATATAAGTTATCTAAAAAATATTTTAAGGCTGTGCTATCAAAATCATTTTTAATTTCTGACAAAATAGTTTGATTGCAAGCAAAATTTATTTTAATTGGAACTAATAAATTATTTAAATTATCATTTATGTAAGACAAACTATTTTTCGGAACCTGAACTGAAATTTTATAAATTTTTCATTCATCCATATTAGATTCCACTTCTATTGGAATTATTGGAATATCAATTTTATTGAATTCAGGAATTGAAAAAGATGCTAATATTAGGTTTTTTGGCAAAGCACTTTTACATCTAATTGATACCTTAATATCAAAATTTATATAACTATTTGTTGTACTTATATTAGTTGAATATAATTTCGCTTCAAAATATACATTAGAATTAAAATCGTTAGGAGTTAATGTTCATCAATTTTCTTTAATATTATTTTCATAGTATGAATATGTATCTATCATAAAACTAACTCACAAAAATTTTTAGTAGCTTTGTTGAGTAATTGATAAAATCAAGATTTACTATAAAAAAAATCATTAAAATTTTTATTTTCAAAATAATAACTTTCTATAACTTTTCTTTCAATTTCCTTTAAATTTTCTAATGCGTTATTTATTAATTTCATAAAAGCATCAATATTTTTATTTTTTAAATTTTCTATATTAAAATCAGATCTAAAATGCAAAAGAATATCTTTAGAATCCATAAAAATATTTTTATTTTCTAATTTAAACTTATAATTAAAATATTTTTTTAAAATAGCACTTGCAATAAGTCTATATTGGGAAATTGTTAATTTGTTTTTGTTTTTAATAGCAACTATTTGATTATCCATATCTTAATATCCTCCACAATACATTAAGTGAGTAATAAAACAAAAAATTACAAAATATTTGTATTTCTTCATAATTTATAAATGTTTTACACTAATTAATTTAGTACTGCAAGGTACTAAATTTTTTATCTTTTTTGGACTCAAAAAATTAAAAAATTTTTAAAAATTAGAAATTTTTGTAAAAACTAAAAATTTTAATCACTTAATTAATATAAGAAAACAAAATAAATTTTTTTTATATATGAAAATATGTTTAAAGGAGATAATATGTTATCAGCTATAAATGCAAAAATTATATATGCAGGCAAAAAAAGAATTAATGTAGAAATAAATTCTTATTATTATTGAATTAATGTAAGTGAATTTAATAAATTTGAAGTTTCATCTAAACCAAAAAAAATATTTTGTAAACAAATTAGTCAAATAGTTAACAACGAAATTAAAACAGAAATATATGGATTTCAAACCATTAAAGAAATTGATTGATTTCAATCATTATTAAGTTGTCAAGGAATTGGTCCTAAAACGGCTATGAAAATTATGAAACATAATCCAGATAATATTAAAAATTTAATTATTAATAAAAATATAAATGAATTATCTCAATGCGAAGGCATAAATTCTAATATCGCTTCATCACTAATTCATCATAATTGAAAATCATGAGAATTAAGTTTGGGAGATAAACAAAATAATGAAAAAACAAAAAAAATCAAATTAAATGAATCTGAATTGGAAGAAATAATTTCTACGTTGGTAGTTTTGGGATATGAAAAAAATGATATTAATAAAACTTTAAATGAAATAGAGTTAACAGAAAATTATGATGTGTCAGATATAATTGCATTATTAATTAAAACTATGGCAGATAATCAAAATGACAAACAATTATCGGCCTAAAAATTTTAAAGAATTTGTTGGAAAAGATAGTTTAAAAACACAATTAAAAACTTTTATTGAAGCAGCAAAAATTAAAAAACAATCATTGCCGCATATTTTATTTTATGGTCCACCCGGAGTGGGTAAAACAACTTTAGCAAACATCATAGCAAATTCTTTAAATTCAAAATTAAAAATAATACAAGCAACAAATATAGAAAAAATAAGTGAATTATTAAACATTTTTTCTTTGATTAACAAAAATGACATTATTTTTATTGATGAAATTCATGCATTAGATCAAAAATTAATAGAATTTTTGTTTCCAATTATGGAAGATTTTAGTGTTGATGTTGTTATAGGAAAAGAATTTAATTCAAAAATAACTAGAATGAAAATTCCAGAATTTACACTTATAGGAGCCACAACTTATTATGGAAAAATTATTAATCCTTTTGAGGAAAGATTCGGAATTGTAATCAATATAGATTATTATTCATTAAATGAAATCAAAGAACTTATTAAAAATATTAATAATAATCTCAAATTAAATTTGACAGATAAAGAAATAGAAATAATATCAAATAATTGTAAATTCACACCTAGATTAGCTATCAGACTAATTAAACAAATTTATGACTATCGAATAATTCATCCTAAAATTTCAATTTTTAAAATCTTAAAAGAATTAAATATTAATGATTTAGGGATAACTAATCAAGATATTCAATATTTGCAAACTTTAAAAAATAATGGCACTTTAGGTTTGAAATCACTAAGTTTAATAAACAATTTAGATTCACAAACAATTGAAACAAAAATTGAACCTCCTTTAATAAAATTAAACTTAATTGAAAAAACAATTAAAGGTAGAAAAATTAGTAATATTGGATTAAAATATTTAGAGAAAATAAATAATAATTAATTCAATGGTAATGAGAATTTATTTAGAGTATTCATTTAATTAGTTAGTTATTAATAGCCACTTAAATTTCAAAGTGGTTTTTTACTTTATTTATAAAAGAATCTTATATGAAAATTTATATTAAAAACTTACTTAATAAAAATAAAGAACCATTTCAAATATCTAAAAGCATTTTAAAGAATTCTATTCTTTTTATTACTTTTTCATTTTTAAATGTTTTCTTACCTATATTTATATGTTTAATATCTGCAAACATTGATGACAAAGGTGCTTATGCAACAATGGGGATCGGATATGTAACATCATTTCTATTAGCTTATTCACAAATAGGTTTTACATTTGTAATTTTTTCTACATTTTATATTGCTAAAAATAAAAACAATAATTCTTTAACATTTTCCAATGACATAATATATGATGAATTATTTATTGCATTTATTTATGGTCTAATCATTGTTCCATTGTTTATTGGTCCAGCTTATGTTTACACAAAATATGCTAACGCACATATCAATACTGGCGATTCATTAATTCCTGCATATAATTTTATATATAGTTCTAGTGGATTTGTTTTTTTAACAACAATTGCATCAACATTAATAATGAATATCCATTACAAATTAGGAACAAAATGATCATTGTTTTATTTAGTAACAATGTTTTTTTTATTATTTTTTTTTAGTTCTATTTTGTCGCTCTTAACTTCCTTAAAATATTTAGGATTAGGTTTAGGATTAACAATAGGAATATTTTTAACCATTGTCATAACAACAATTCATAGTTATATTAAAACAGATACTTTTAAAAGAATAAAAATTAAATTGAGCAAAAATAATTTACGAAATTTGTTAAGTTTTACATGAAGACCAATTGTTATAACATTATCAATTCAAATTTTTAAAGGTGCAGCATTGTTATTTTTGAATTATAAAATTCCAACAGATTTATACAATGCTGTTCCATTAGATTTTCAAATGTCAAGAATTATTTGATATAACTTTATGTATTTAATTCCTTTTTTCATTTTAGGATTAGCGGACTCAACATATTTTTATTTTGCAATTTTTCCGGAAATGAAACAAAATCCAAATGTTCAAAAAAGTATAGGTTTTTTATTTGCGATTGCAACAATAATAACAATATTAATAATTGTTATAGGAATGTTTTTAATTAATCCTTTAGCAAACGAATATGTTAAAAATCAAAATTTTTCATATGATACTAAAATAATTCAGGATAATTTAGTTTCAATAAGCGAAGAAAAAATAATTAATTTTATAAATAATTCCAATTCATTAACTTCGGATGAAAAAAATCAATTAATAAATATTTTAAATACTAATATTGGAAACACTAATCAAACAATTAATGATTTTATTTCTCAAATAGTAGCAAAAAATATTTTACTTCCGAAATATATTCAATTTAGTGCTATTGATATAACAAATATGATGATTTTTCCAAATTCATTTGCTTATTTCTATTTAGGAACATATTGTGTTCTTTATCCTTTAGGACAATTTTTGAACGCTTCAAGACTTTCTATAACTGATGAAAAGCATCCAGCAATTTTAATGATTATTGTTCAAGCATTAGCTATTTTATTTATTGTTTTATTTGGAATTGATTATCAAGAAACACAAAAATTTTTCTTAATGCAAGCATGATCATTCCCGTTGTCAATTATAGGTGTTATTGCGTTTATATATATGGGTGGGATGTATTTCCTAAAACTAAGAGAAAATAAATTCAAAAAATAAGATATTTAATTTTTTAAATTCTTAGCAACAAATAATAAATTTTTTCCTATCTTTTCATTAATGTTTTTAGCAATTTCATCAATAGAAACATTTTTATTTTTTGTTTTTAATTCTAAATTGTTATTTATTTCACTTCAAGAAGAAATATCTTCATTAGAATCAAACAAATTAATAGGTAATTTTATTTCGTTAACAAATTTTAAATTTGATACGCCAATAGAAATCATTCTAATTATATTTTCATTAAATAATTGTTTGAACAAATCTATAGACTTTTTAATTAAATCTTCTTTCTGCAGAATAAATTTTTCAAAAGTTTTTGATTTAGTTTTATAATTTCATTTATTATCCTTTAAACCCAATGTTAAAGTAGTTCCCGTCATATTCTGTATTTTCATTTTTTTATATAACTCTTCACAAATATTAATAATTTCATTTATTAATTCATCTGTATTATCAGAATTATCAAAAAAAGTTTTACTTATACTTATGCTTTTACTAATAAATGATTTTGAATCAATAACTTTATCGCCATAACCTCAAGCATTTTGAATAAATTCTTGTGTTTTTTTACCAAAAATTGGTTTTAAAAAATCTATATTTTTAAAATTTGCCAAGTCGCCAATAGTTTTAATATTAAGTTTATTTAATTTTTCTTTTGATGAAAAACCTATTCATAACATTTTTTCAATAGGTAAAGGTCAAATTTTTTCTTTAACGTCTTTTTGCAATAATAGCGATATACCTTTTGGTTTTTTCATATCTGTGGCCATTTTAGCCAAAAATTTATTATCACTTATTCCAATTGAAGCACTTAAATTTAATTTATAAGATATTAAATTTTGTACTTCTTCAGCATATTTAATTGCTTCATCAAAATTGGAAACATTATTTGATACATCAACAAAACATTCATCTATTGAAAAATCTTCAATTTTAAATGAAATATTATTTGTTATAAAATTTTTAAATTCTGCAGAATATTTTTCATATGCCGGCATATTAACATTAACTATTTTTATATTTGGAAATTTTTCAATAGCTTTGAAAATTGGCATAGCTGAATAAATTCCATGTTTTCTTGCTAAATAATTAGCACATGAAACTACTGATTTGCGATGTCTACCAGCAACGATTAATGGTTTATTTTTTAAAGTAGGATTAAGAATTTCTTCTACGCTAGCAAAAAAAGCATCTAAATCAATGTGAAAAATAATTTGATTCATAGTATATAAAAAGTATAATTTAAAAAAGGCGCATTTAATTATTTTTAAAAATGAATTTACAAAAAAGTATTTCTTTATTTAAAGAAAAATTATTAAGAGATATTCAAAAGGTTAATTTCAATGTTTTAAAAGAAAATTGAAATAAAATTTTTGAACGCGAAAAACACACAAGAATGATTTTTGATGAAGATGAGGTTGTGCCAATATTAGAATCAGAATGATATGGTGATGATGTCTTTTTAAAAAATGAATTAGAAAAAGATATTAATTATATGTGTAATCGATTTAATAATGATAAAAAAAATAGTGATGATAGAAATTTTTCATTATTAATTGATTATTATTATTGATTATTAGAAGCATTAGCAACAACTTTAAATATTAGTTTTAAATCATATTTAAATTTATTTAAAAATATGAATCAATAAACTAATTATTCAATTTCTTTATAACCTTCTTGTTTAAATTTAATATTTGGATCTAAATCTCGGTTTCTTGCATTTTTAGATTTAAAATATAAAGTAATTGGAGTATTATAAAATCCAAAACTTTCTCTAATTTTTTTTTCTATATATCTTGAATAAGAAAAATGCAAAAATTTAGGATTATTACAAAATAAAACAAATGTAGGAACTTGACTTTTTGCTTGTGTAACATATGTAATTTTCAATCGATCACCATTAAAAATAGGCGCTTGGTTTGAAATTTGCGCATTAAGAATAACATCATTTAAAAGTGAAGTAGATATTTTTTTATTTAATTGTTCTTTAATTGTATTTATTGCCGCAAAAATAGTATTAATTCTTTGTTTTTTTTGTGCACTAATAAAAACAATAGGTGCTCACGATAAATATTTAAATCTAGATTTGATAATTTTAGAAAACTCATTCATTGTGTGTTCATTTTTTTCAACAGCATCTCATTTATTCACAACTATTATTGTTGGTATTAAAGAATCAAATGCTAA
>JADBBT010001130.1:116551-161393 GCA_015711505.1 Sylvilagus bachmani
CATCTATTGCATCACGTGTTGTGCCGGCAACTTCTGACACTAATGCTCTTTCAGAATTTAATAATGCATTTAACAATGAAGATTTCCCAACATTTGGTTTGCCAATTATTGAAAAAATTGCTTCATATTGATCATCTATATTTTTTGTTTTAAAATCCTTACCTATTTCAATAATTTTGTCTAATAAATCTCCAATACCAATTCCGTGTTCAGCAGATATTAACATTGGAGCACCAAATCCAAAACTATAAAATTGTGAATAATCAATTTTTGAAGAATTTGTATTTTCTATTTTATTTAAAACAAACAAAACAAGTTTATTTTTGATTTTCTTAATTAATTTAGATGCATAAATATCATCATTGTTTATTCCATCTTTATATGAACACATAAACAAAATTATATTTGCCTCAATTAAGGCTGCATTAATTTGTTCTTCAATATTTTTTTGAAAAGAATTTTTAGTATTAACTAGTCCACCTGTATCAATAATTTTGAATTTTTTAGTTAATCACTCTACTTCACCAAAAATTCGATCTCTTGTGACACCTGGTGTGTCATCAGTAATGGCTATTTTTTGCTTTATCAAACGATTAAATAAAGTAGATTTACCAACATTCGGTCTTCCAACAATAGCTACAGTTAACATGATTATTAAATCCTTTGTTGATAAAGTTCAATAATTTTATTTATCACTTCATCAATTGTTAAATTAGAAGTATCAATACAAATCGCGTCATCAGCTTGAACAAGAGGATCTATTTCACGATTTAAATCACGTAAATCACGATTTTCAATTTCATTTTTTATTAAATCTAATTTTGATGTATCAAGGTTGTATTCTTTAATTCTTCGTAGCGCTCTAATTTTAGAATCAGCTATTAAAAAAATTTTTAATTGAGCATTAGGTAATATAACAGTGCCAACATCCCGACCATCCATAACAACTGAATTATTTTTTGCAAATTCTTTTTGTGCATTTACAGCAATTTTGCGAATTTCTTTATTGGTTGCAATATTACTCGCTAAATTGCCTATATTTTCATTATTTATTAACTCACTAATATTTTTTTGATTAACAAAAACTTCATTTTGATTTATCAATATTTCAAAAGAGTTTGACTTATTAATAAATTCATCAATGGTTAAATTAAATTTCTTTATTATATAAGCATAAGTACGATAATATTTACCTGTTGATATATAAACAAAATTCAATTTTGTTGCTAATAATTTAGCGATGGTAGATTTTCCTGAACCAGCTGGTCCATCAATAGCTATTTGAAACATAATAATATTATATAGGTGAATGAACAATAATTAAAGTAATAAGTAAAACAACAAAAATACCAAGAACAGCCCAAATTACAAAAGAAAACGATTTATACTTAAAACTTTTATTTTTTATTAAGGAAATGGCCTCAACTTTTTTTAATTTTAAATTATCTGAATTATTTTTGACTTTATCTATTACACTAATAAAACGTTCAAAAGTTTCAAATGAATTACTATCAAAATGCAAATTGTCTTGTTGAACTTCTCCATATAATTTATTGCAATTATTAATTTTCATTATTCCACGATCATGATTTAATCAACCTTGCTCAAATTCAGAAGTCATTCCAATATTTTTACTTGACAATAGTAGTAAATTAGCTTGTTCTCTAATTCTCATTAATTCATTGAAGTTTAAGTCATTTAAAAAATTTTGAATTATTGAAGTGTTTTTATTTGAATTAGAATCAATTAATAAAAAATCATATAATTCTATATTTATGGGTTTATAAAAACTTAAAATTTTTGGATTTAAATTATCTAGAGATTTTTTAAATTTATTAACTTTTTCAGTAGATTCATTCAAAATGGATGTAATACTATTTTGATTCTTAATTTTTTCTCTATATGCTCGATATTTTTCAATACGTGACATTTTAAACAAAGCACCTAAATAACTTTAAAATTAATGTAATTAATTATGCTAAATTAAACTTAAAATACAATACAAATTATAAATATTTATGAAATATTTAATTTAAATATTTTTAAAGAATTAATTTAAGTTTAAAAAATTAATTATTTAACAACTTATCTATATAGAAAAATTTAAAAAATAATTTAAAAAATATTGTAAAATTGTATAGGTTAAATTTTGCCTATATTTGATGGTGCCTTAGCCAAGCGGTAAGGCATGAAGCTGCAACCTTCATATGCGTCAGTTCGATTCTGACAGGCACCTCCAGTGTGCTGCGTAAGGTTACGTAAGATTATACATAGGTTCAATTCCTATGCAGCACTCCAAATTATTGGTTTCGGGAAGTAGCTTAGCTTGGTAGAGCACTTGGTTTGGGACCAAGGGGTCGCAGGTTCAAATCCTGTCTTCCCGACCATTATTGGCTGGGTACCTCAGTTGGTTAGAGGGCTCGGTTCATACCCGAGTTGTCGTGAGTTCGAATCTCACCCCAGCCACCAATATTTAGGATCTATAGCTCAATGGTTAGAGCCACCGACTCATAATCGGTTGGTTACAGGTTCGAGTCCTGTTAGATCCACCAATTTAAATTAATTTAACTTTAAAATTTAATAACAGATTTTTATAATCTGTTAGTTTTATGGAGATTTACCCAAGTGGCTGAAGGGTTCGGTCTTGAAAACCGAGAGGTGTCTAACGGCACGCGGGGGTTCGAATCCCTCAATCTCCGCCATTTTAAATTTAAATTGAGAAGTTATAATAGACTTCTCAAATTATCGCGGGATAGAGCAGTCCGGTCAGCTCGTCAGGCTCATAATCTGAAGGTCGGTGGTTCAAATCCATCTCCCGCAACCAATGGTTCTGTGGTGTAATGCTAACATATCTCCCTGTCACGGAGGGGTCGCGGGTTGGATTCCCGTCAGAACCGCCATTTGGTCTTGTAGCTCAGTCGGTAGAGCAACGGTCTGAAGAACCGTGTGTCGGCAGTTCGATTCTGCCCGAGACCACCATTATTAAATTTAAAAAGACATATGCATAACATATGTCTTTTTTTTATTTATTAATTAAATTTTTCATAATAAATTAATGTAAAAAAAGTGTATTTTTTGAAAACTTTTAAAGTTCTTGTTTTTGATTAAAAGAATTCATAATTATTTCGAGGTGAAAAAAATGAAAAATTATGAAAAAACAATAACTAGTTTTAATTTGCCATGCAATTGAGATAAATATGATTTGGCATATGAATATAGTAAAAATTCCATTAAAAAACTTTATAATGGACATTATGAAAAAAATCAATTAAAAACAGTAATATTTGATTATTTTTTAAATTGTAAACATAAAATTGATTTTAACTTTATAACTTCTCAATTACTAGAAGATACAAAAAATTATTTTATTTTATCCAAAAAATTCAAAAAAATAGATGAAATTAATAATTTGAAAAACATTGAACATAAATTAACTTTTTATTTTGAAACAATAACTAATGCATTATTACTAGCTAGAAATAAAGATGATTACATAATAGAAATTCAATTTAATTTAATAGAATGATTTTTGTATGCTATATGATTTATGAATAGTCCAAAAAATAGCATAAAACTTTTTGAAAAAATTTTATCTGAATCTTTTAGATATCCAAATGTTGATTTTCAAAAACAACATGAAGTATGTTGCAAAACAGCTCAAAAATCATACATTGAACAACAAAATCCCGAAAATTTATTAGTATTATTAGAAAATATTTATAAGCATTTTATTTTTAATATAAAAATACTAAATAAATGAGAAAAACAAATATTGTCAAAAACAAAAAATAATTTTTACATTGTTGGTTTGAAAAACAAAATATATGAATGAATCTTAATTCATTATTTATTGCCACTATATGTAATTGTTCATGGTTATAAAGAAAAAGATACTAAATTTAAATTAATATCAGAAAAATTATATTACTACAATATTGATAATCAAATTTTAATAGATGTAATTAATTTAATGATAAATACTCAAAATATAGTAAATGAATTAAATGATAAAAAAATACAAAAATTATATGAAACAGTAAGAAATGAATGTGAAAAAATTATTTGCAAAAATCTTTTATTTAAAAAACGAAGTTAATAAAAATATTTTAGTTTTATAATTTTTGTATGAATACATATTTATAATTTTTTGTCTTTTATGGAATCATTAATTTGTAATTTCATAAGAAATTTTTAAATTAAAAAAAAAAAAAAAAATGTCAATTTTCAATTTTAATAAATTTGAATTGCAAAAATCTATAAAAAATTATATAAAAAATAAAAATATATTTATCAAATGAAATAAACTACTTTTAATAGAAAGTGGTTTATTAATTTAAATAGAGAATTAATTGCTATTCTTTTAATTTATTAACTTTAACAAGTTTATCAAATTTGTTTTCTAAATTATTAATTCTTATGTTTAATCGTTTAATGTCTTGTTTAATTCCAACAGTGTCACCTTTAATTTAACAATAACATCAAACAAATCATCTAATGTGCGTTTAGATTTCTTAACATCCATTTTAAAAATATCTTTAATTTTAAATGAATAGCAGTTTTACAATCACTACAATTACACTTATAAGTTGCAGTTGTAATTTGTTTAATTAATTTTTGTTTACTTAATTTTTTTTAGACATATTATTTTTGTCACGTATAGTTTAATAAAACAAAAACAAGAAAATGAAATTCCACAATAAGATAGAACATCACTTTTATCTTATAATAGTGTAAATATATTGTAAATTGAAAAAATCACTCTTATTACATGTAGTTTATTAATTTAAGTAGAAAAAATTAATTATTGTTTTCTTTTTTATTTTCTTTTTTTGCTTTTTTAGCTACTTTTTGCGTTCTAGACAAATATTTTGATTTATGACGATAAATTAATCCAGTAATTACAAATACAACAAAGATGATTGCGATAGGAATTGTAACTGACATTATTATTGTTAATTGAGAATCATTATTAACTTTATCTACTACTGGTTGATTAGGAATTACCGATGCTGGAATGACAAATGAATAAGTTTTATCTTGAATTTGTGAATTTAAAATTTGTGAATAATCAATAATATTTTGATAATCATTATTAGATCAATTAATATTGTTGTTTTTAAATTCACTTTGAATAAATTTTAAAAGTGCATTTGAAAAACTTTGCTGAGCTAGTTTGTCTGTGAAAAATCATAAATCTTTGAATTCAATACCATTGTTAAAATCAAATTTAATATCAATACCAGTATCAGTAAATGTGATTTTGTATGGGAAAATCATTGTTTGAGTTTGTTGGTTTGTAAATTCCATATCAACTTTTAATGAACCGATTTTGTAATTGATTCCTTTTAAATTAAAATTGGATGTTGAATCATTATTATTGAATTCTTGAATAGAAACTGATGGAGGAATTGTTAAATCACTTATAGGGTTGAATGTAAAAGTAATTGAGTTTTTGTTTGCGGTGTAACTAACATTAGAATTAGTTTTTAAATTGCTTGAAGTTAATGAATTAACTAGTTCAATAAATGATTTAGCTAAATTGTTATTTAAAATTCCAATTTCTGGGGTTGTTGTACCAAGGGTTAATAATTGTTCAGTACCAAATCCAACAGAATATGGATTATTAATTTCTAAACTAATTGCAACATTATTTTCTAAACCATTTTTAACAATATCTGTTCAATTATGAGAATAAATATCAAATTCAAGTTGAGAAGCTAAACCTAATTGGTTAATAGTGTCTTGGGATTTGTTATTAATAAGTATTTTGTTATTTTTAATAATTAAATCACTATTTACATTATATTGTTTAACAGGCGCTTCAAATTGAACTAAATATTTGCTTGTAGCTTGTCCTTCAATATCATTTACATAATAAACATATTCAAATGGATTAGGATCACGACGTTTATCACCTAAAATATTAGCATTTACAACTTCCATTATCGCTCAAAATCTACCTGATAATGGATCGGGATTTAAATCTAATTGATAATCATTAGCTATTTTTAAAACTCTTTCTTTCAAAACAATATCTGTCCCATTTAAAACACTATTCATTGGGCTTGTTAAACCAAAAATTAATTCTGGTAAACCAAGTGAAGTTAAATAAGTGTTAAATGAAGTTTGAGCAACTAATGGGTCTAATGATTTGTAATAATAATTAGCAAAGTTTTGTTTAGGGTCACGGAAAATGATACCACGGGCTTTGCGAGAACTTGTTAGTTGAACTCCTAAATAATTAGGATTAAAATCATTGCGATATTTATACAAATAAGTTAATTTGTTATTTTGAGTTTGTAAAATTGATTTATTAGTTGATTGATTAACTAATTTAATATCACTTAATGATAAATTATTTTGATTGTTAAAATCTTGGTTTTCATTGTTTTGAAAACTAAGATTTGTTAATTCAATTTTAGATTGATTTTCATTGCGCAATAATTCACTTTGAGCTTCATCATTTTTAATAGTTTCAAAAGAATAAGTGCTTGCATCATAAATTTTAGTTCTGGATGTAGAAATATCTAAAGTTCCATCAATTTTATAGTTATTGCTTAATTCATTTAAATTAGCATTTAAAAAATTTGTTTGATTGGCTAATGTATTAAAATTAGTTACTTTGTAATCATAACCATCAATAAGCTTAAAATTTTTGTTTGTTAAATTGTTAGCATTTAATAAAATTTGACTAATGTTTGTTTTTGATTAGAAGCTTTTGTTAAATTTTGATTGTGTAAATTAAAATTTGTTTTGTTTTCGGTAAATCGAGAAATAGAAAACGAAGTTATTAAAATGCTTGTAGTTACTAATGTTGTCATTAGTCCTATTTTTCATTTTCTTTTCTCTTGATTTATATATTTATTTTTCATTTTGGCTCTCATTTGTCAGTAAAGAACAATTAAAAATAGAAATCATGTAACTTTTCAATAAAGTGATTTTATTTTAGCACATATAAATTGCATGCATGAAATTTGGTTGGAAAATTACAAATATAAAAGAAAAAACCAAGAATCTTGTAACTCTTGGTTTGTTCTAATTAAGTTTAGAAGTAATTATATGAAAAATATAAACTCCTACAACCTAACCTATAAAATATACATTGCATTATTATTATTATTATTGCTAATTTATTTAATTAAAAAATATTTAGTTAAAAGCTAAGGTTGCAAGCAAGGAATTAACTCTACTTATAAATAAATTAAGAGAGCGGGTATGCTGCTTTCTTTTTTTATCTTATTAGAATCAATTAAATGAAAAAAAACCACTTTCATTAAAAGTGGTTTATTAATTTAAGTAAAGAATTAATTGTTATTCATTTAATTTATTAACTTTAACAAGTTTATCAAATCTATTTTCCAAATTATCAAATCTATTTTCCAAATTATCAATTCTTGTGTCTAATCGTTTAATATCGTCTTTGATTTCAACAACAACATCAAACAAATCATCCAATGTGCGTTTAGATTTCTTAACATCCATTTTAAAGTTATCCTTAATTAAATGAATAGCAATTTTACAACCACTACAATTACACTTATTAGTTGCAGTTGTAATTTGTTTAATTAATTCTTGTTTACTTAATTTTTCTTTTTTTACAGACATTTTGTCTCCTGTGTAGCTACACACCATATAAAGAAAAATTAATCCCCACTATCAAGTAAAAGGATCAATTTAACTTGATAGTAATGACAAATATATTATATATTAAACAAAAACCAAAAAAATATAAATAAAAAACCACCTTGAGAAAAAAAGGTGGTTAATAAGAATGTTTTTATTTGTTTTTAATCGATTAGTTTATTTTTCAATTATTGTTTCTATCAATCAATAAACCCAATTCGGGTCTACCAAACTGATTATAGAATTTAAATTCAAATTTATAATTTCTTTTATTAATTTGGTTTAATTTAATTAATAAAACCATAATTCGGTTGTATTCAAAAAGTATTCTATTTTTATTTAAAATTTCTTTTGTTTCATATTTACTAATTTTTCTATTGTAAATAATATTTATTATTTGATTGTTTAAAAATGGTTTTTTAATAGATAAATTTACATTGCCTTCTCTTACATGATCAAGAAATTTTAAATTATCAAAAGTTAATGTTTTTATTAAATTATTAGCAAAAGCTTCATGTCCAATTCATTCTAAATTTTTTGGAAGAGTAAGATTAGTTAACTTATTATTTTTAAAGGCGTTCTTTTCTATTGTATTAATAGAATTATTTAAATCAAGATAATCAATTTTATTATTGGCAAATGCTGATTCGCCTATTTTTTGGATTGTATAAGAATTAAAAACAACTGTTTCTAATTTATTACCCTCAAAGGCGTTGTTACCAATTTCTGAGATATTTCCTAGAAATTTAATTTCTTTTAAATTATTTCCTTGGAAAGCATTATCACCAATTCGTTCAACTATTTGCGGCAATACTATTTTTTCTAGTCCACAATTTTTAAAAGCATTTGGAGCTATTTCTTTAATTGGATAAGATTCTTTTAAAGAACTAAATTTTCAACTATCGCCTTTTAATTTGATATTTTTACCTTTTAATCTTTTAACATTGAAAAGATTAAGTTCTTTTTTAGTTCCTTTGTAACCTACAATAGTTCCACAACTAAGTCTTGAATTTCAAGTAAACATAATTCCATCATCTGTAATATATGTTTCACCTACTATACCGTTTGGATAAATAACTCATGGATTTATAAATGTTTGTTCTATTAATTCTTTTCGTCCGTGAGTATCAGTTATTTCATAACTAACATTAAATCCATCTGAAGCACGTAGAACATTAGCTCCGCCAACCATTTCTATAGAACCTTTGAAACTGATTACATAACCATTTATGCCTTTTATATTTCTGCTTTTGTTAGAAATAAATTCTTTATAAATTCTTTCATAATCAGTGTAGCTATTAATAGAATTTTCTTTATCACGAATTGTTTGAATAGCTTTTGCATAAATATTACTAAAACCAATTACTTGTCCAAATTTGAAACTTTGTGAACAAGATTGATTATTATTAGTAATTGTTAAAATTGCATTTGCATTATTCAAATAAGGTGCATCCGTGTTTAAAAGTATAAAATTTGAAGTGCAACCATCTACCATAGAAATTTTAACTTTTTGTCCATTATTCAATTTTACTGAATATTTGCTTATTTCTTTTGGCAAATTATATCCTATAACTTGAATTTGGTAATGAGCAACTCTAGATACCACATTAATAGTTTCTATGCTCATTTCACTTTTTGCAGAAATTGTTGAATTTCTACTAATTTGTTGAACGGCAGAACCATTATTTGCTTGATTGCTATTAACAACACCACAAGCAACTGACGAAATAATCGACAAAGATGCTAAGGCAATAGCACTATATATGTACATATATAGATTCATTTTTCTTTTTTTCATAATTATCTTTATTACTATTCCTTTATTTTCTTATATCTCAAAAAGTTTATATATTATTATCTTTATATCAAGAATAAAATTATACATCTATTATATATAAAGTAAATATGAATTTTAGATACCACATGAAAACAACCAATAGAATGCAATAGTTAAACAAAAAATAATAAGTAAAAGGTTTCTTTTATATTCAACACATCCTAATTTAATGGCGACTACAAATCAAACTCCTATTGATCGTCCTGAAAGCGACACAAGTTTAAATTATGGCAAGCGCGCTACTAAAAAGATTACTATTGATAAAGACGAACCTATAACTACTTATGTTTGAAATGCTACAAACATTAATGACGTATTTTATAATCTGGCTGCACCAAATAACCTCAATCCAAAGTTTGAAAACTTACAACCATTTGGTTAAGTGTAAAACTATAACTTTGATGCAAACATTAAAGATTGTCTTAACTTAAATGGAACAACAAATAAATTAATACCACGTGAATTGTCTTCAAAGATATATCAATTAAAAAATATTGATAAAGGATAATTCTTCTAAAACAGTTTAAACGTTAATCTAAAAAACAATCACCCAATATAATGCAAGGTGATTTTTTTATATCAGCTATTAAATAAAAAAGTACTTAACAATGTCGGGTGCTAGACCTAGTGACTAGTCAAAGGGTGCACTATGATTAATTGATGTTATTAATTTAATTAAATCAATTTTAATCATAAATAAACTAATTTGTGATTTTCATTAAAAATTTTAAAACTATCATATCGAATTTCTAAATATTTTATTTTATTCTAATATAGATTAATTTAATTTTTAATATGTATGCACGTAATGTGTATGTTTGTTAAAATTTTTCAGCTGCTAATTTAATTTTTTCATCATAATCATGTATTGCTGCGGATGGTTCTTTTTGAAAATAATCTACTTTAGTTCCAGCTATCAATAATGGTTCAACAACTTCTGCTCCAACAAATTCTCATGTGCCTTTTAACATCTCAGTGTGATTTCCTCATGGATATCAACCGAATGGAGCTCCTTGTGTAGTTAACAATTGAACTTTTAAATGGGGAAGCAAACCTTTTGCTTCTCCTTTTTTTGTATATTTATACGAAAAAGTTTTATCAGCTACCAATATATGATCTAAATAATTTTTTAATGTTGCAGGATAATTAAAATTAGTCATCGGTGAAGCAATAATAACTTTATTTACTTCTTTCAATTGATTTATATATTTATCAGAATCTTCTTGATTAAAAAAAGTTCCAAAATTATTAACATTCAAATTTTTGTTAGACATCATTTCATTATTTAAATCCAATTCAATTATTTCATCATTTGGATTTTTTTGTTTGTAATATTTCAAAAAACTATTTAATAAACTAATTGAAAATGATTTTGATTCTTGAATCATTGAAGATTTTATAACTAAAACTTTATTCATAACAACACCTATAATTTAGAGCTATAAGTAAATTATAAATATAAAATATCTTTTTAATGTTTTATTGCTTATATAAAACTAATAAATGTTTTTTATTGATTTTGACTCTATTATTGAATTCATTAAATTAAAATAATCTACAGGACGTTCTATAAACAATAAATGACCAGTTCTTAATAATTGAACATATGTTAAATCATTAATATCATTTTTTAATTTTTTAATTGTTAATTTAACAGGCAAAATCTTATCTTTTTCACCTAAAATTAAAAATGTTTTAACTTTTAAATTTTTATAATTTTTCACTATAAATCTTAATTCTTTAAAAGTTGTCATTTGTTTGTTTAGTAAATCAAAAGATTTTACATGTTCAGAATAATATTTAATTTCTTTTTCTAATAATTCTTTACCATTAATAGAATTATCATATGGGCTTTTTTTATCAAAATATAAACATTTGCTAAAGCGATATAAAGATTTTTCAATTTTTTTAGGTTTAATTTTAAATGTTGTTTTAAATCTAGTTCCTTTTAATATAGATGTTAAATTCATAGGTGAAATAATAATTAATTTATCTACAATATCTTTTTCTAACAAATTTGTAGCGGCAGCCGAAACAGCTGCGCCCATAGAATGACCCATTAAAATAATTCTTTTTAAATTTAATTTATTAATAAAATCAGTTAAATGTTTTGCATAATAAGAAACTTTTAACATTTCATTTTTATATGGCAAAGTTCCATGACCTGGTAAAACAATCGCAAAATAGTCATTATCTGACAATTGATCACTATATGAATTGTAATAATCGAAAAAAGTAGCATAACCATGACAAAAAACAATAGTTTGCTTATTAACATTTTTAGCTGGACGATAATAATACTCAAATGATCCATCAATAATATGTTGATAATTTTGCATAAATTAAATTCCTTAAATTGTAGTTTTTAGATAAAAATAAAAATATGAAACATTTTTGCTTTTAATACAAGTTTCATATTTTATAAAAATTTTTAATTAATTATTTAACGTATTTTTTGATGTATGTTTTTAATATTTTTATTGATTCTTGAAGCTTTTTCTTTTCTTTTGCATTCAATTCAATTTCAAGAACACCTTTAACACCATCACGAGTAAGAATTGAAGGAACACCCGTAAATACATCTGATGCACCATATTCGCCATTTAAATAAGTTGAAACAGGCAAAACTTCATTACTATCATCTAAAATAGAACGCAAAATGCCCGCAACACAATTACCAATTCCATAAAAAGTTGCACCTTTTCGATTGATAATTTCATAAGCTTTTCTTCTTACAGGTTCTTCTAATAATTTTTCATAATTACTATCATTAATTTTATGAATTTTTTCTAATTTTTTTAACGGAATTCCTTCAATTTTAATTTGTGAATATGCAACTACAGATGAATCACCATGTTCGCCTAAAACATAAGCTTGAACTGCTTTTGGTGATATTCCCGCTTTAGTACCTATAAAATGTCTTAAGCGAGCAGTGTCTAAAGTTGTTCCTGAACCAATTACACGGTTTTTTGACAAACCTGAATATTTTCAAAAAGCATAAGTCATAACATCTAATGGATTTGAAACAATAATAGCAATGCCTTTAAATCCTGATGCTTTCACTTCTTTAGCTATATCGCGCATAATAGCAACATTGCCTTCAACAAGTTGCAATCTTGTTTCTCCTGGTTTTTGTGGTCGACCAGCACTAACAATAACAAAATCAGCATTTTTTAAGTCGCTATATTTTGCAGAATAAATATTAAAAGATCTTTGGTTAGTTCATGCTGCGTCTTCAAAATCTAAAACATTGCCATCACGAACTTTTGTATTGACATCAATAATTCCATAATTACCTACTAAACCTTGGTTAATTGCTGAATACAAAAACGAGTTTCCTACAGCTCCAGCACCAATTGATATAACGTTAATTTTTTTCATATATTTTCTCCTTTACTTATTATTTCAATGAATATGTTGAAATTAAATATTCTTTATTATTTATTTTTCAATGATTAATATTAAAAAATGGTTTTCATTTTTCATTAAATATTACAAATTCATTATCTTTATTTCAATAACCTGATTTAGGTAGAAAGAAAGTTAATGGAAAAATTGTAAACAAAATAATTCAATAAACAACAATACTTGCTATAGTTCCTGAAGTTTCTGATAATTTCATTTGTGCTAAAGCAAGATTAGGATTACTTATTAATTTATTATATTCTTCTAAAGCAGCATTGTAATTTAAATTGTTGTTTAACAATTTTTGATGAATTTCTCCTCCAATTGCTACAAAATTACCAGCGAAATTATTAAAAGGATTTACAAATGAAGTTAAAGAACTCATAAATATTTCTCCAATTGTATATCCAAAATAACCTATTCCTCAAATTAACCCTGCAACAATTCCCATATATTTGGCATTTGTTTTTATTAACTGTTGCGGAATTGTCAATAATGCAGGTTGAACACTTCACAAGAAAAACCCACTAAAGAAAATGAATATTAACATAAACGCTAATGCTGCTGAATTATCATATCCACCTAAGTAACCACATAACAAAGAAATTAACATACAAACATATCCCATAGCAAACATAAATCTTATATAAAATTTACGTTCAAAAATTGTTTTGGAAAATGATCCCAAAGAAAACAAACCCACAAAAAAACCACTTACAAATAAACAAATAAAAGCAGGCCAAACTCAATAATACTGAGATGAATTAATATTTTTAACATTAGGATTTAAAGCATTATCTATTGCTAAGGCTCTAAAATTAGCTGGAGATTGTTCAACAAAAGTTCTTATTGTTGAAGAACTAATAAAAACAACTGATATTAATCAAATAATAAACATACTTCCAAGAATTAAAGTGTCTTTTTCTTTAAAAACACTACCAAATGTTAATTGATCTGAATTTTTTTGAAGTTTTTTATTTAAATCTTTTGGAACAATTTCAATTCCGTACATTAAATACAATATCAAAATGATAAACACTAAAACAACAAAACTTGACAAAATTCCAGTTCAAATACTTGGATTCCCATTAACAGCAGCAAAAGCACTAGGAATAACAAAGAAAATATTAGCTATTAAAGCGCCACCATTAAAACCAAATTGATTGACAGTCATAAATTTTGCTTTATCACTACTGTCCATTTTTGCAATAATTGAATTAGTGTAGGTAATTAATGTAGTACCACCAATTGCTAAAAATATTCTAAATATTACAAATAAAGTCATTCCAGCAGCTGCAACACCTTCACTAGAAATTGGTGCATTACCTGCTATAGATAAAGCATTTCAATCAGCATTTTGACATACAATCAAAAACGGAAAGGATAATACCATTAAAGAAAGAACTGTAATTACAGCATATTTATGACCAACTTTAGCAATTAATCAACCAGCTAATATAGAACCACCAGCTCTTCCTAAAGTTATTGTTCAATTTAATGAACCAGAAACCAAAGGATTAGGAGCATATTTAAAAAATGCTGCACCTCATCCTGTTGATAATTCATTATTATCCGCATTTATTGAACCTTGAAAATTTGAAATTGAATATCACTGAACAACAAATAAAAAATAACCAACAATAATTAGTCCTCAAAGAGTTACTAATTTAATGCGAGAAAAACCAGAATTAGTTATTTGATTTTTTTTATTAATTTTTACACTGTCAGAAAAATATTGTTGGTTTGTATTTGGTAAATTCATAATTTGTTAAATTTTGATTACCTCTATATCCAAACTAATATTTGCATAAAATGCAAATATTCTCCTATATTATATAAAAATTAATATATTGGAGTATTGTAAATATTGAAACTAAAATTCAAAAAAACAAAAATTTTGGTTTGAATAAAGAAACAAAGTTATTCAACTAATGAATTTTTATAATCTAAAAGTTTTGTTTTAATAGATTCTAAAATTGTTTCTTTCATTAACAATCATTCATATTCTTTTATTCTAAAAATGTTGTAATCGCGAGATTCTAAAAAGAATTGAAAATCACATTCTTCAGATTTACTTTTAGCTGTCATAGTTGTGGATCATCTATCAGCCAAAATTCCAATAATACAGCGATTAGAATTTTGATCCATTATCCCAATATCAACTGTTTTATCACCTACAGGTAAATTTGCTGTGATATAAAAATTTTGATCAATATTTAAATTCATTAAAGTTTCATATATTTCACTCATAAATTTATTATTGAATTGTGGTACTTGATTTTTCTTTTTAAATATCGATAGTTCTTCTGCTTCCATATCATTAAAAACATCTAAATATCTAATTCAATTAATAAAAATTGAAGCATCGCTACTTAAATTTTTTTGTTGTAATATATCTGATGCTTTAAATGATTTAAATACAATCATTTTATTTTTGGCTCTTGTGATAGCAACATTTAAACGATTGCGACCACCATCACGGTTTAATGCTCCGAAATTAGCACGTAAAATTCCCTCTTCATTTGGAGCAAATGAAACAGATAATAACACTAAATCTGCTTCTGAACCTTGAACACTTTCTAAATTTGTAATAACAATATTTTTATTTAATTTTTCTTTAATTATTGTGTCAACATTGTCGCCATTAATAATCATATCTTCAATTAAATTGGCCTGTTGCAAATTGAAAGCGATTACTAAAATTGAATCAAACTTTTTATGATTTAAACGTATTGCTCGTATTATTTCATTAGCTTCTTCAATATTTGATCTATTTTCTCAAATGCCATTAACATCAACAACTTCTAAACTTTTATTTTTTCATAAACCATTTAATGAAGCGATATGCAAATTGCTATTGTAAATGTTAATGTTTGAAAATTCAATTAAACGTTTAGATACAGATCGGTAATGATTTCTTAAATGGAATTTATTTCATCGGGCATTTTCGGCTCGTTCCAATAATGAAACAAGTGATTCATTTTCATCTATTTCTTCATTATCATCCAAAGTTAATGGTTCTGTACTATATGGATCTGATTTTTCTTTAATTTCTTTTGTACTAGTTTCATCGAATCTAGTCATAAAAAAACTTGTAGGTTTTAATTGATTAGAATCTCCAGCAATCGTGTTATATGTACAACGGTATACTAAAGGATAACCACGTTCTAAGAACATTTGACTTGCTTCATCAAATATTCCATAATCAAATTCGTTTCTATTTAAAGGAATAAATTCTGCTACAACATCAGGATTCATAACTCAAATAGGAAAAATCATACGCAATTGATGATAATATTTTCTTACAAATAAAGAAATAGATGGTTTATGTGAACGTGATGCATCTTTAAACATTGCTAACATTTTGGATTGTTGTTGTGAATCTAAAGTTTTTAATTTTTCTTGCAATGAAGTTATATAACTTGCAAAAATTAAAGCATCATTATCTTTTGTGAAATATGCTTCATTTCTTTTGAAAAATGTAATTGACTCTTGAAATAATCTTGTTTTTAAAATTTGAAATAACGGATTTTCAGAAAAAAGTGATAATCATCAATTTTCTTGAATTATTGTTTTTCATTCTAAAGTAGATAATTCAAATTCTTGTAATTTGTTATAACTAATTCAATTTAAATTTTTAATTCTTGAAAAACTATTTAAAAATTCTCTTAAATCTGGTGCAAATTTTTTATAGCGGTGTTTTTCACTTCTATTTGAAAAGCGATGAAATCTTAATTTTTTAATATTAACATTAATACCTTTTTCAAGTCTGTAATATATGTATTTTGCTAAAAGTGTATTACTTTCATTTGCGCTTTTTAATATGTCATCTCTTGTTTCATTTAAAGATGATTGCAATACAATTTTTATAATATTTGGAAAATTATCTAGTAATTCTTTGTGTTCATTACATAACTTATTAAAATGAACATATTCATTTCAAATATTTCTTATAAAACTATCAAAATTTGAAACATCAAAAATATATTCATTTATTTCAAATCATTGTTGTAATTTTTTAGCAATATCATTAACAATAGAATTAGATAAATAATTTGCTAAACTTAATCACAATTGGTTGTTAGCGCTTCCGTCAGGTAACATCAAATAATTTGAAATTCGAATTTTTTCAACAATTTCACTTCTAATTAAATTGTCACTTATATATTCAATATAATTTTCATTATAAGGATCTCTACAATTTGCAAAATCTATTTCACTATTAATTAAATTTGCAAAATGTGAATAAAATGTATTAAATTCTTTGATTTTGTCGTTTAATGTTGTATTTAAAGCAAATGAAGTGAAATTATCATTTCGATATCATTGACCTAATTTTTCTTCAATATTTAAAATATATTGATAAAAATTATCTTTACTATCAAAATCATATGTATACAAAATTAATGGATTTAGTTTACCAGCACGATTAATTAATACATCCAATGCAGCTTTTTTTTCAGAAACTAGCATTGCATTTTTTTGTTCATAAATGATATTTGCAATTAAATTTGTAATAACTTCAGATTTCCCTGTTCCAGGGGCACCAATTATAACTGTATTTTGATTTAATGAAGATGAAATTGCATATTTTTGATAAATATTTATTGGTCGATGAACTTGTAATAATATTTTATTGCCAGATACAATTTCATTTTCATAATAATCAATTGACTTTTGTTCAGTTGTTTGTTCAAATGGATCAACTTCATTTTTTTCTAAAATATCACTTAAATCTTGTTTTAATTTTCCGCCTGTTAATTCTGCATTAATACAAATAAATCCAGGTGTTACAGATAATTTTTGAAAAATAGTAGTAGAAGCATTTTCAACTTGTTCAATTGGTTCTTGAGTTATTTGTTCCAAATCTTTGATAATTTCTTCTAAATTACTTCTGCCAGTGAATTCTTTTAGTGCAATATTACTATTATATTCACGCATTAAAAAAACATATAAACGTTCATTTAAAGTTAAAGTCTTATCTTTTTTGACTAAATAAGTTTTTGATCCCTCAGTTTTGAAATCAATAGGGATATTTATTAAGGGAGCTTTAATTTCGGATTTATTAATTGCTGTAATTCCTTCTAAAAAAGAATTACAGGCATATAATGTTCAAATCCCTCTTTCTAAATAACTATTGTTAGAAGAACGACTTAATTTTGTAAATAATTTTCTAGTTTTTATATCATATTCACGTAATTCAGAAATAATTTTATCCAAATCTAAACTACTAAAATTTTTTTGGATTTGTTTTAATTTAAAATCACTAAAAATATTAGCATTATTAGAATTTAAAATTTCAACAAATTTTTCATAATCGTTTGCTGTTGACAATTCTTTAAAAATTTTTTTTAAATCAATTGAATTGCCTATTAAAACTCGATCAATTTCATCATTAAAAAATTTTATCAACTGATCTTTTTCAACAAATGATGATAAATCTATAAAATCTGATGATTTTTTAAGTTTAATTGCTGTATCAGTTTTTTTAACAACAATCATATTACTTAATTTGTAATCTAAACTTTTCGCCATATTAAAACTAACCAAATAATTTACATTAGAACAAATTATATATAAACTTTTTAATACTATATAAAACAAATTGTTTTTTTATTTTACTAATTGAATTTTATAATTTACAAAGTTTTTTATTTATACATAACAAAGTGAAAAAAATATGAAAAATAAATATTTCAAATTTATTAATTTAAGTATTAAAAAAATTCAAGAAGGAGAGAGAGAGAGAGAGACGAGCTAGATTTACTATAATTTGAAGTTTATTATTAATAGTTTGTTCTGTAACATCTATTTTTCTTACATCATGTTCTGAAAATATAATACTTGAAGACACATATCAATCATATTTCGAAAATCATCAAAATCCATTACAAGAAATTTCGATCGAAAATAAATCTAATGAATATATTGATAGAAATGCTAATAATAATTTTCAAAAAGATGCAGAAGAAAAATCAAAAGATAATAATAATGTACTAATTTACAACATAAATTGATTTGCAGTTTTACATAAATATGGAGCAATTTCACATTTATTAAAAGTTTTAGAGATTAACCCAAAAAAAGAAATTTATATTATTGATAAATATGAAAATATAAATCAAAATTTATTACAACCAATTTTAAGCAATAAAGAAAAATATCCAAATGTAATTTTTAAACATTTAAATCCCATTTTTCCGGCAGATCAAACTTGAAATAATTTTAGATTCGATGAAATGAAATCTTTATTTTTTGATATTGTTAATAAAAATAAAAAAATAGATTTATATCTAGACGACTATAGCTTGTTAAAACCATTATCAATATATATAGACAAATACAATGAATTTAAAAATAAAAATCTTTCCGAAAAAGATATTGTCTATATAAATCATACTATTTTTAACAATTATGGTTATCTATCGAAATCAAGAAGTATTAATTTAATAGCTGACGGAACAGCGTCATGAAATTTTTTTGAACAAAAAGTTTTAGATTTTTTAGTAAATGAAAAAGTTGGATTTGACAATGTAACCAAAACTTTTCCTTTATTAAATCAAATTAGAAATGATCTAAAAGATAATGATAATTTTAATAAGTTTTCTTTAAGTTTATATAAGAATGCCGGAGGTTTAATAATATTTTCATTAATATCTTCATTTGGAATAATTGAAGGTAGAATTCAAGAATCAAAATATTTTTTAGCTGGCACTAACACAATACTAGACTTTAATGATTTTTCAAAAAAAGAATATAATCCTGAATTAATTTCAAATACAAAAAATGGATTTTTTGATCCATATTTTTCTATAGATGCAGATATTATTAATTTGTATAAAAATTTCTCAATAGAATCAAAAAATTTATTTTTAAAAATATTTAACATTCCCTTAGAAACTAAAGACATATTAAAAAACAAAAAAAGTATAGTTTATTCAGGAAGATTAATTGAATCAGAAGAAATACTTGAAAATGAATGTAAAATAATCTTAAATTTATATAAATTGCATCAAAATAACAAAACATTAGATTTGCAAATAATTTATAAAGCTCATCCAAGGGAATCAGAAAATTATAAAAATCTTATAAAAGACAAATTAACAAATTTAGATAATAGTTTTGATTCAAACAAATGTCTTGTGTTTTTAAATAAAAATATTCCTATGGAATATTACTTATTAGAAGGTTTTCTTTTTTCAGATGAAACTTTAAATAGCGAAATTCATTATTATGCTGGTTATTCAACATTAGTATATTTTATGAATGCTGCAAATTTAGATAATAATATTTCAAAAATAATAGTAAATAATAATGATTTTAATCTAATTAAAAAATGAAATGGTTATCCATCAAGAGTTTTTCCAAAAGATAAACTGGCAACATTAGATTCTTTATTAATAATTAGATAAATTTGTTATATGTTATAATAATTTTCAAATTGAAAAATTAATTATGTTTTTAAGGAAAAATAAATGAAAAAAAATAAATTAAATCTTGCATTAAATATAATCGCCTTATTTTTAATGCTTTTTGGTGCTGCATGCTTAATTATTAATTTTGTAGTTTGTCAATATGCATGAATTATTTCAGCAATATTTCTTCCAATCGGAATAAGTTTAATTTCTTACACATTTATTAAAAATAAATTATTTGTTAATAAAACAAAACGTCAATACCTTTAATATCTAGATAATATGAAATAATCAATAATTATATGAATTAATTATTGATTATTTTTAATATATACATATACTCTTTAATTTGACTATATCAAATTCATTTTAATTGTTTATTAATTCAAATACATACATAATTAATTAAATATTTATACTTTTTATTTTATTCAAAATTTCGTCTATAACCTTTTCTTTGCTTAAGGATCATTGAGCTTCAGAAATACGATAAAAATTATAACCTTCAGTTTCTTCTAAAAATTTTTGACGTTCTCAATCTTTTAATTCATTTCCTGAATGGTATTTTTGACCATCGACTTCAATACATAAAAGAATTTCTTTCGTTATTGGATTTAATACAACAAAGTCTATACGATAGTTGCTTTCTGTTGTGTACTGTGTTAATAATTGAAAATTTAAATCTTTAATTTTAGGTTCTAAAATTTCAAACACTTCTTCCTCAAACGTGGAATCAAAAATAAGATTAGTATTTAAATCATTAGTGTTACATTTAACAAAATTTAAATTTTTAATTTCATATTTTTTTGTAAAAAATTTATTAGTTTTAACTTCACTGTTTTGATTTAATGTTTTGTTATTAAAAGCAATTGTTTCTTCATTAATTAAATTAATAACTTCATTTGTTATATTTTGGAAATTTAAAAATCATTCAGATTCCAAAATTCTATAAATTTTATAATTTCTAGCTTTTAAAAATAATTGACTATGAATATTTTCAAGAAAATCTATTCTGTTTTCATATTGTTTTCAAGAATCAATAAAAATACCTAATAATACTTCTTGAGTCTTTAAATTAATAATTGCAATATCAATATTTTTGTTTCCAATTTCATAATCTAATTTATAAGATAAATTATTCTTTTTTATAGTAGGCAAAATATTTTCTAAAATAGTTTTTATTAAATTTGATTTAGATAAATTATTTTCTAATTGAGAATTATTTTGTTCTTTTATGATATTTTTATTATTTAATTCATCTAAAAATTGAATATATTTTTTAAATACTAATAAGTTTTCATTTGTAGTGCTTGGTTTTATTTGAAAAGCATTAAATGATTTAACTACTATCATTTTTTGACGCGAACGTGTAATTGCTACATTTAGTCTATTTTTTCCACCAATATTTATTAATGGACCAAATCTCATTGCTAATTTACCATTTGGCTCATTAGGAGCATAGCATAAAGAAAAAATAACTAAATCAGCTTCGTTGCCTTGCACATTTTCTATATTTATTATTTCAAGTTTATTATCATTTAATTTATTAACAAACAAATCGTGAAATTCTTTATTATTTTCATTAGAAACTAAACTCAATATATAATCTTTTTGATTAATATTTGAAGTAATTATCATAATTGTATCGTAGCTATCAATATATTTGCGAAGCAAATCAATAACTGTTTCAGCTTCTTTTTCATTTACTGAACTAATAAAATAACCATTTACATCGATTACTTCTAATCCAAAATCTATTGATTGAGATAAATTTGAAGATGCATAATTTAATTTATTACCATATATATTTTGACTTGAAAATTTAATTAAATTTTTGTGTCATGATCGATAATGATTTTGAAGTCAAGATTCATTTCAAGAAGCAACAATAGCACGATCCAATAATGATTCTTCAGAATCAAAATCATCTACATAATTCAAATTATCGATCTCTTCACTTTCTTCACTATAATCTAACGAATTTCGAGATGAAAAATATGATGATGGTTTTAATTGATTTTGATCGCCTGCAACAATTCTCGTTTTACATCGGTATAAAATAGGATATGCTTGCTCTGAAAACATTTGACTAGCTTCATCAAAAATACCATAATCAAAAAAGTTTTTTTCTAAAGGAACATAATTAGCGATTTGTTCTGGTCGACCAACTCAAATTGGAAATATTTTCAATAATACAGATTTATATTTTTCTAAGTATTCATAAATTCCACGTTTTCTTGTTAGGCCAGAAACTCTAAATGCATCTTTAACTAATTTTTTTTCTTCAATTGAAAATTTTGATAAAAGATTTTTTAATTTAGTAATTACAAAATGTTTAATTTCATTATCAAATTCATTTCAATCGATTGTTTCAAGATTATTTATATGGGAATTAAATAATTCTGTACTAAATAAATTTGGATATTTAGATATAAAATATTTATATGCACCAACTAAAGTTTTTATTTCTATAAATTTTTTCTTATCAAAATTGAAAATGTTTTGATAAACAAAAAAGTTGAAATTTAAAGAATAAAATTTATCAACAAATTCAATATACTGACTTTTAAATATTGGTCAAATAAAATATAGTTCAACAACTAAAGGATTAAATATTTTTTTATTTAATAAAATTTCTTCAATATTAAAAATATTGCTTAAATTTAAATTATTAATTTTTTCTAAATAGTCAAATACTTTTAAATCTTTTTGATTCAATTTACGTTCATAAAAAAATTTATTTTTGTTTTCTACTCATGGAGTATTGTAATTGTAAACAAATTCATCAAAATAATATTTTTTTCGTTTTGGTTTTTTAGATATTGCAGAAAAAAACTCTTTAGTTTTTACAATCATATCCAATTTGTTTACAAAAAAGTTTAAATTAACTATATTTGAAATATTTTTTTCAGTTTCTTCAATAACATTAATTATTTTTTCAAAAAAATCAGGTGAACTATGCAATATTTCGTGGTGATAATAATTGTTTCTTAAATAATATGATAATTGTTTAATAGTATTTAATAAATTATTTAAACCATTTACATCTTTCAAATTCAAATTATATTTAGAAACAATTTTTTTTAAATAAGAAGATTGGTTTTTAAAAGTTTGAAAAATTTTTTCATCTTTTAAGTTATTTTGATTAATAAAATCAGAAAAATTTTTTAATAAATCAAAAAAATCACTATAAGAAAAATTTAATTCAAGAATTTTTTTATCTATTTCGTCCACTACATTAAATTCATAAATCTTTTTCAGATTATTTAAACTACCACAAACATCATTAGTTGCATTTAAAAAATCTTTAAAATCAAGATTTTCATAATTTAAATTTTCAAAATCATATTTTAAATTCAAATTACGAATAAAATTTTCATTAATAAATTTATTTGTTAAATATTTTTTAGATGTTTCTGGATCTTTGGCACTAATGTCTAATTTATTAAAATATCATGAATTTTCAATATATTTACTTAATTCATTTATGGATTCATAAAATTCATTTTTATCATCAAGCATATTTAACATAAATATTTTTAATGATTTTAAACGATTATATAAGACATCTAATGCAGCTCTTTTTTCTGAAGAAATTACTATTTTTTTATTTTTAAGTAAAACATTTGCAATAATATTAATAATTACTTCAGATTTTCCTGTACCGGGCGGTCCGTGAATAACTGTATCTCTATTAATTGCAGATCTAACAGCGCATCTTTGGTAAAAATCTAAGTTAGTGATTTGTGGTAAAAAATTATCGTTAATTTCTTGTTCTTTTAATTCATAAGTATCTAAAGCATCATTTGCTTCAAAAACTTTTTGATCTTCTTTTCTTTCAATTAATTCTTCTAAATTTTCTTTTAATTTACCACCTGAAGGTTCATAAATTCCAAAAGAAACTCCATCTTCTAATAGCAATTTCTTATCTTTATAAAGATTTTCAACATCTTTTTTACGTAAATCTTTAAAATTTATATTTCATTCACAATTTAAATTAATGTTCATTGAAAAAATTTTATTAATTTTTTCAATTAAAATTTTTACATCTTTAATATTTTTAAATTCATCTATTAATGAATATTTTAATTTATGTTCTTTTATCAAAAAATGTATGAGTTTTTCGTTTAAAATTGGGTTAATATTTCTTTTTTTAAAAATTAATGTTTGATTAATTTTACTTTCTGTTAAATCAACATTAAACATTATTAAAGGAGCGCGTATTGGTTTTTCACTATATTTGTCAATAACACCTACTAAAAAATATCTAGTTAAATATAAGTTGTGAGTCCCGCGATCTTTTCAAATTGATTTAGCTTCTTGTTTGACTTTCATTAAAAAATCAACAGATTTGTTCAAAAGACTTTTAACCTTTGAAACAATAACTTCTTTATATTTATAAAAATCTATTGATAAATTTTCAATGTCTGATTTAAAAAGCTTTAGATTGTATTTAAAACGAATATTATCAATTTCTTCAATGGTATTAGCATCATTTAGTTCTTGAATTATTTCATTAGTTTTGGTCTTATTACTTATTTTTAATTCTTCTAAATTACTATTAGCATCAAAAAATAAATTTATATCTTCATTTGAAAATTTAAAATCAGAAATACCAACACATTTTCTAGAAGAAATAGAAAAAATAGAATTATCTCTTGAGCCTTTTGAGGTCGATAACAAATTATATTTTTTTTGATTTAAAGAAGTATTCATAAAATAAATAACTAAATTTTCTTTTTTATTTAAACAATCTACTTAAAAAACCAATTAAATTTGATATAAATTAAATTAATTTTTTTATTTAAATTTGCTACATAAATTAAAATTTCATTTTTATCTTTTAATTAGATAAAAACGAAATTGTATATATGAACAATTATTAAATTTTAATAATGGTGCACACGAAGGGACTTGAACCCCCACTCCGCGAAGAACTAGATCCTAAGTCTAGCGCGTCTGCCATTCCGCCACGTGTGCTCTGGTGCATCTTGAGGGGTTCGAACCCCCGACCCAGTGATTAAGAGTCACTTGCTCTGCCAGCTGAGCTAAAGATGCATATATGGTGCCGACTATAGGAATTGAACCTACAACCTACTGATTACAAGTCAGTTGCTCTGCCGATTGAGCTAAGTCGGCTAAATGGTGGAGTGCGAGGGGCTCGAACCCCCGACCTCCTGCTTGTAAGGCAGATGCTCTCCCAGCTGAGCTAGCACTCCTTAAGAAAATAGAAATTAACTTATTTATTTGTAAACAAATTAATTCCTATGAATTCTAAATAATAAATTGGTGACGCGTACGGGATTCAAACCCGTGAATGCACGCGTGAAAGGCGTGTGTGTTAAGTCACTTCACCAACGCGCCATAATGGCGGCCACAACAGGGCTCGAACCTGTGACCAACCGGTTAACAGCCGGTTGCTCTACCACTGAGCTATGTGGCCAACTAACTTTTTTGCACAAAAAGCATTTACAATTTTATATTAATAAATTCTTTTTTGAACAAAAAATTTTAATTTATTAAAAACAACAATAATTTTATCTTGAAATCAAATATAAAAATAATTAATTCATAATAGTATTAGCTTTAAAAAGTTGATAATAAAAACCTTTTTTATTTAGTAATTCTTCATGTGTTCCGTGTTCAACAATTTCCCCTGAATTCATTACCAAAATTTGATCAGCATGAATAATTGTTGATAAACGATGAGCAATAACAATTACAGTTTTCATTTTCATTAATTTTAACATTGCATCTTGAATGTCTGATTCAGTTTTTGTATCAACTGATGAAGTAGCTTCATCTAGTATCAAAATAGGAGCTTTACTTAAAAAAGCACGAGCTAGTGCTATCATTTGAATTTGACCATCACTAAAATCATTTGTTTTTTCAGAAATAATAGTTTCATATTTATTTGGTAGATTTTCAATAAAGTTATGAATATTTGCAGCTTTTGCTGCTGCAATTATTTCTTCTTTAGAAGCATTCAAATTTCCGTAAGCTATATTGTTGTGTATTGTTTCGCTAAATAAAAAAGAATCTTGTAATACTACTGAAACATTATCACACAAACTTTTTTGACTAACTTTTCTAATATCAATATTGTCTATTGTAATTAAACCACTATTTATTTCATAAAAATGAGATAATAGATTTACAATTGTAGTTTTACCACTTCCAGTTGGACCAACAATTGTAGTTGTCGTTTTATTCGGGATAAAAAAAGATATATTTTTTAATACAGGTTGATTTTCTTTATAAGCAAAACAAACATTTTCAAATTTGATATCACCTTTAACATCAATTAATAAATCATTTGATTCATCTACATAATTTGGAAAATTTAAGATAGACAAACATCGTTCACCAGAAATTAACATTTTTTGAACATTCCCTATTAATCGCAATGATCAAACAGCTTCTCCGTTTGCATATCTAGCTAACATTGAAAATGATGTTAGAATAGCAACTGAAATTGATCCAAATACACCACTACCAATATTGTTTAAGAAAAAAATTATAGCAACTACATACAAAATAGATAACATTAAATTTTCAACAAATTCATTTCACGGATATATTAAGTTAATTTTAGTTTCAGCTTCTATTGAAGCATTTTTTTGCATATTATTAATTTTAAAAAATTGGTCATATGCTTGTTCTTGCAAATTAAATAATTTAATAACTTTACGATTACTAATTTGTTCTTCAACTTCAACATTCATATCACCTATAATTTTTTGATTTTGTTGAAATTTAGGCGCACTTAATTTTGCAAAAACAGATGCTCCTATAATTATTATTACAAACATAGCAACCATAATTAATGCTAAATATGGTGACAAAATAAATAATCCTGTATACACGCAAATCACAATTATTGGAGCAACAAACATGTTACTAATACTAAAAGACATGTTAACAGCCAAAGCGTTGACATCAATTGTTGATTTTGCCATTAAATCACCTGTCATAGTTTGTTGCATTACTGCGAATGGCATTCGATGAAGTTTTATAAAAATTAAATCTCTAAGTTTAAAACCTAAATTAAATGATAATTTAATAACAATTTTTGATGCTAGTAAATATAGACAAAAATATATTACATAACCTGAAAAAATAATTAAACAACCATATAATAATTTACTTCATGAAGCATTAATTTGTTCAGTGTTTCCGGACGCAAAACCAATAAAACATTCCTGAATCAAAAAACCTATAAATATGGATAAAGAAATACTAAAAATGCTTTTAAAAAAAGCTAAAATAAAAGCACCAATTAAACGTTTTTTATCATTTGCTAAATAATGTCACAATAGTTTGATTGTTTCATATCAAGTAACTTTATTTTGAGTTGCATTTTTTTTTTTAAAAATCATTATGCATCTCCTATAGTTTGTTGAGATTCAAAAATTTCTTTATACAAACTAGAATTTTTAATTAATTCATCGTGAGTTCCAATATTTACAATTTCACCAGAGTCCATTAAAACAATTTTATTTGCATTTTTAATTGTTTTAATCTGTTGTGAAACAATAATCTTGGTTGTGTTTTTATAATTTAAATTAATATTAGATAAAACTTGATCTCTTGTTAAATTATCTAAAGCACTTAATGTATCATCCAATATCAAAATTTTGGGATTGCGAACTAAAGCTCTTGCTAAAGATAAACGTTGTTTTTGTCCACCTGATAAATTTGTTCCATATTGATTAACAGGATTTTCATATTTTAATGGTAATTTATTTATAAATTCATCTGCACATGCATTTAAAGTTGCAAAAGCAATTTCACTATCTGTGGCTTGATTGTTACCATTTAAAATATTTGATTTAATTGTTCCGGCAAATATTAATTTATTTTGAAAAGCATAACCTATTTGGTTTCGCAAAAAATTTAAATTTAAATCATTAATGTTAATATCATTTATTTTAATTTCTCCATTTAAAGGATCATATAAATTTGCTATTAAATTAACTAATGTAGATTTTCCAGAACCAGTTTGTCCAATAATTCCAATAGTCTGATTTGGCTCAATTACTAAATTAATATTTTTTAAATTTAAAATTTGATTATTTTTTTCATAAGAAAAATTAACATTTTTAAATTCAATCTTAGGTATAAAATTGTTAGGAATAATACCGGTATTTAAATTTTCTATAGTTTTGTCTTTTATTTCTTTAATTCTACGAACCACTGGTTTTATACGAAATAATCCAAGTAAAGTGTTTGTCAATCCATAAATTGAAAAAACATTGCTATATATATAATTAACAAAAGCAACAATAACTCCTATTGAAATTCCGCCAAAAATATTATTAACTTCGATTAAACCACCAAATATTAAAATTACAATAATTGATAGATTTAATAATATATATAACAATATTATTGTGAGCATCATCATTATTTCAGCTTTAACAATAGTATTAAGTCATTTTCTATTATTTCCAATAAATCTTTGATATTGATGCTTTTGCAAATTAAAAGCTTTAATAATTCTTGAACCTAAAATGTTTTCTCTAATAATTTGATTTGTTGTATCTAAAGAAATCAAATTTTCTTCATAATATTTATCAGCTTTTTTTTCTGTAAAATAACAAATTAATATGTTTATAGGAATAATCAATAAATAAATAGTTGATAGTAATGGACTTAATGTAATACTAAATATTATATTTAAAGCAATATAAAATAAATATTCATAAAAATACATATAATAATTTATTGCTGATTCTTGTAATAAATACATATCATTATTAATACGATTAATAATTGAACTAGGCGATATATTGTCAAAAGCGTCTTCTTTTAAATATAAAATATGTTTATATAAATTATTTCGTAAATTAAATATCATTTGCATTGACATTCTAGCTAATTGAATTCTTACAAAAATTCTTAATATAAAAGAGAAGGTAACTAAAATTGCTACAACCCCTAATAAAATACCTAAAATTTGATTTGTAGAAAAATTAGCATTATTCAAAATCGGTGATAACAATTGTTCTCAAATCGTTAAAGGTTGTTCATAAATAGTAGAAGAATTACTAGATAATTTGGTTAACAAATCAATAAAAGTAGATAATATAACTACAATAAAACTGTTTGCAGCAACAAAAACAAAAGTACAAATAAACATTAATGTTAGCAAAAATTTTTGCTTGTTTTCAAGTTGCTGATATAAAAGTTTCATAATGTTTACTTACTAATGTTTTAAAATTAAAAATTTTATTGATAAAGAACAAAAAATTAAATTAAATAATCATTTAAATTATTAAATAAAATTTACTAATTTAGTTTTAAATGTTAGTTAATTATATCTAAATTGCCGTTAAAGCGACAAGTTAGTTTTTTATATTTTTTTAGTTTTATAAGTAATTAAAAAAAATTCTTTATATTTTAATTTTTTGTTTATTCGCAAAACAAAATAAAAATAAATTTTTAATTTAAAATAAAGTTTTTTTAATGATTATTTAGACCATAACCTATAATTTATTTAGATTTAGTAGGTTTTATAGGCAAAGTAACTAGTTTGAGATTTTTGGTTTTCAACATTTTTGTTTCAAATCTTATATTTATTGTTTTCTATATTATTAGCATTTTTTCATAAATTATAAAAAAACAATAATAAAACTACTTTGTTTATTTTTTTATATTCAAATATTTACAATGTTATAAAAAATAAAAACAATTTTGAAAATTTAAGTTGTTTGTTTAAAATCATTATATTAATAAAACTCCCCTTATCTTGTTTGCTTGCATACTTTATAAAAAAAGTTTGAATTTGAGAGAGAAATATAAACAAAATAAGGGGAGTTTTAATTTAATTAAAATACTAATTTAGTTATTGTTAACAACTTTTTTAGGTGTCGGTTTTGGCGAAGGTGGAGTTTTAATTGATTTACGTGGTGCATTTTGTTGTGCTAGTGAAGATTTTGGTCCACTTGCTTTAAGCATTTGTGGTTTAGCTTTTATATTGTTAGCATTTGTGCTGTCAATAATTTTTTTGAAAACACTACCAACAGCTGTAGTCAATGTTCCAACTTTTTCGTGTTGCAATTCAAAACCAACTTTAATAGCTTTTTTATGTTTGGACATTGGAATTCCAATACCACATCCTAAACCAATAATTAAAGCAACTAAAACAATTGGTACAGCTATAATAATTGGTAAAATTCAATCAGCCATTGCACTAAATCCAGCAAATGTTAAACTATTAATACCATTAATAGATTGACTACCAGTTCTTGGCATTATATCATAAGTTTTAGTCAAACTATTTCATGAATAAGCAGTAAATGTAGCAGTTTGATCAATGAAATTCTCATTACTAGCAACAATAATAACTGATCCTTTTGTTGGTTGTGAATTTTCAATATAAGGTTGTTTTGAAATTTCAAAAATATCATTTACAAATTCTTGTTTAACAATTTTTATTTTTGTTCCAATATCTAAATTATTACCAGTAATTAAAGATAAATCAATTATTTCTAATAAATTACTTAAACTATTAGTTAAAATTTGATTTGAAAGGTTTGATACAAATTTTCCACTACCCAGTAAAGACAAACGATCAATTTCTAAAATCGTATTGTAATTATAATGACCAAAGTTATCTATTAATTGACGATATGAAATACTTTCAGTTTTTGTTTTGTGAATTTGACCATAAAAAATATCATTTGTTTTATATAAATCATCTCTAGTTTTTAAAAGAACATCAAATTCTCCATTTATTTGTTGTTCATTATTTTGCGAAACATAATATTCATTTAAAGATATATTATTATCTAAACCAGTTTTTCAACTAAAATCATTACCATAAGACGTAGTATCATTTTCAAGTTCAAATCAAGCTTTCTTTTCACCAACACCAAGTGAATTAATTAAAGATATTTGTCCACTACTATTTTTTTGAACATTGTAAAATAGTCTTTGATTTTTTCAAATAGCATCTCCATAATATTCACTAATTTCTGGTTGTTTAGTTACTATAAAATGTTCATTGTTTGTAGTTTTTGCTATATCATTACTTAATCATAAACTTGATAATTCAGAATTTCTATTTACTGAATTTAGACCAACGAATTTATTTCATGGCAATGTTGAATCATTTTTACTAGATGAAAATTCTTGGTCAGTGTAAGGATCTTCACTTATTTTAAAACTAGAAGCAATAGTTGGAACAGTATCATTGAAATCTTTAATACCTGTTACATAAATTCCGACACCTGTACTAAGTAGTTTATCAGTTATACTTTTATATGCGGAAGGCGCAAAAGTAATTGAAGAATTACCAATTTTAGTGTAAGGATAATCCATATCACTATATTTTGCTATACCAACTAAATTACTATCACCAATTGAAATAGATGAAGGACCATGATATGCAATATCTTTTAAACCAAGTTTGGGTTCATTCAAATATACAATTGATTTACCAACTTGCATTGCATAACCATAAATTGTCTTGCTAGGATCTTCTTTACTTGGCATCTTAACTTTTGTTAAACCACCAACAGATTTTAATGAATATCCAAATGATAAAGTTGAATAATAATAATTAATTGCATTACCAATTAATAAACTTAAATTATATGAATAAGATAAATTGTTATTATTTGTGTTATTGTTATCAAAATTAAATATTTCTCCTACTTGAAAACTAGGTGAATAATCTCATGGAAACGGAGTTCTTCCGTTGACAAAACCAGTGTAAACAACAGTACCTAATCTAGTAAAACCATTTAATGATGTATAAGGACTATTTATATCAGTGGATAATGAAGAATTAGATGTTGTTGTATGATTTTTTTTATCAAAATAATAATATGTTCCAACAGATGAAGAAACACTCATTGTTGTACCGACATCAAAATAACTATCAATTGCTAAAACATTATTAAAAGATTCTAGATTATTTTCTGAATTATCTAAAGGTAGATTAATTAGAGAATCAATATTAAAAGCTGTGCCAAATAACAAAGCAGGATCAATTGAATTAGCAGTTACATCTTTAGGATCATTAACAATATTTGCTCCTGTTAATTGCAATGATCTTTTTTCTTGAATAGTATTAACAGCATTACTTGAATCCTTGTTTCCTAAACGATTTTGAGATTCTTTAACTTGACCTACTGTAATTCCACCTGCCAAATAAATATAACCAGCATTAGTACTAGATGCTGCATCTGTTTGAATTCCGCCTATCGCAAGTCTTGGAACATAACTAAAATTATTAGTTTGACCAATCGGTGCATAAGATTGATCTCATCTCAAATTTGGTCTTGCAAAATCGCCACTTAAATTGGAAGGTGAATAATGTAAATATCTTAATAAATAAGCGTAAGGTATACCAACATAATTTTGATTATTATCAGTGCTAGAAGTTGCTTTTGTAAAATCTAATTTTCACATTCCAATACTTAAAGCTTCGGGATCGTTAAATATTGTTCCATTTCCACCAAAAATAAATACATAACCATTTTTTGCAAACATGTTACCCAAATTACTAATATATTGTTTTCAAGGTAAAACCATTTTTGTATTACTTATGTTATTAATGTTTTGATCCACATTATTATTAACTTTTTCTAATTTACTAGTTACATATCAAGAAGGATGATCATCTTTTGTAAAAAAAATATTTGAAGTTATTTCTGCATCAACATAATTTACATATGATGAATTGTTGTTTGAAACAGAATCCATTTTTCATAATTTAGGATAATTATTAACCATTTTTTCAGGATTAATATCCATATAACCAATAATGTTGTAAGATGGAGTTCAATTATTATTGACATATGAATTAATATTTTCAATAATTTGAACAACTGTCGCTTGTTTTTGTTTATAACTAATAGATGAACCTTTTAAATCATTGTATCCATGCGGATCATTTGGGTCACCAATTGATTGTTGTTGATCTGGTGCTTCTTTTGGAATTAACAATAAATAAAGAATATTTTGATTTGCTCCTTCATCTTGCGCAATTTCAACAACTTTCTTATTTGCGAAACTAGGATAATCTGATTTTAAGGTATTAGGATCAAATTCTCATAAAATATTTCCAAAAGAATCAATTCTTGTTGCGCTTTGCGTTTCAGTTAAAACAACAAAACCACCATTTTTAACTTCTATTCCATCAAAATTATTATTTTGTCATCGACGAATATTACCAACTTTTTTACCAACATTAGAACTACTAAAAGTTTTTAAATTTTGTTTAAGAACTAATTTATTTATTTGTTCTTGGTTAAAAGTGCAATATAAACTAATTGCTGCTATGCTAACAGTAGCAACACTAATTAAAATTGTCAATATATGTTTGTAACTAAATTTTTTATTTTTTTTAATCATAAATTTCTCTCTAAAAATTTATTAAAAGCGTTTTTTGGGAACTTAATTTGCAGTAGATTTAGGTGAATTTGGAGATTTAGGTGAAAAATGACTTTTAGCAGTTGGTCTCTTACGTGCTGCTTTCAACATTTGAGGTGATTTATTATTTTTAGTTTGTGTCAATATTTTTTGATAAACACTACCAACAGCTGTTGTCAATGTATCGATTTTTTTGTTTGATGAAGCAAATCCTTTTTGCATTATTTTTTTATTCTTGTGCAATGATAATGTAACAAGTACACCAATTAAAATAAACAACACTACTAAGAAAGAAACCCCAGAAATAATTGCTGGCATAACTCAAACAGCCAATGAAGCAAATCCATCATAAGAAAAAGAAGGAATATTTAATGAAGTATTGTAAACAATATTTGGATATTCTAAACTATTGAATAAAACTGAAGTATAGTATTTACCATTAATAAACTTTAAAGCAACATCAAATGTAATAGTTGATGAAGTAGTTTTAATGTTAAAAATAATTGGTTCTTCTGTTGGCTTGTTAGTTTGGTTGTCAATCACACTTCAACCACCAGAATAATTAATCAATTGTTTTAATAAATCATAATCACTAACAATTTCACTTGGTGTCTTATCAAGTAAATTACTATCAATTAAATGTTGTTTTTCAACAGGTTTTATAATTCCTCAAATATTTGAATTTGTGGTAATTGATGAATTTTCATCTAAATTATGAGTTGAATTTGTATTAGTATTTAATATTTGAGAAGTTTTTTCTTCGTACAAGAAAATAAAATTATTTTCAAAAAAAACAAATAATTTACTAATTTTATTTAAACCATTTGAAGACAAATAATTATCTAACGAGAAACTTCATACACTTAAGTCAGATAAATAAGTTATTCTATAACATAAATGTTTATTTAAATTTTTATCTTGATAAGTTAAAACTCAATTGTCAGCAAAATATGAAATAGATAATAAATTTGTAAATTTATTGATGCTTTTTTCATTAATTAATTCAATTGAATTTTTTGTTTTATCATTTAATAAATTAGCATATGGAACCATTTTTAATCCTAATGCTGGTTGAATATAATCATATGTAAATGAATAAGCAAATCCACGAAAAATTAATACTGCACCAACTTGCATATAAGTCCCAAATGAAGTTTTAATTTTTTTGCTTGTCAATTGAGGAGAAAAAGCAACAATTTTTTGACTAGCAGTGTTTTCTCATCCATCATTTAAAAAATTACTAGATTTTTTTGGATTTTTATTTAACAAAATTCTAGATAAACCAACAAAATCATAACCCACTTCAATTATTTGGTTCGGATTGTTTGTAGTAGTTCCATTATAATCTGATGGAGGAGCAGAAATATTTTTTATATCTTGAGTTCAATTTCTAGGGTTAGAAATAATTTCTCTAGCAAAATCAAATCTTTTAAAATTTTTTGTTGATGGTTTAGTTTCAACACAATTAAATAGTGAAAATTTTTCTGGAAAATTAGAATTTGAATTAGTTGATAAATTACTAAATGTATTTAGATAAATTTTTTCTTCAGGAAAATCATTATAAGATGATTTGGGTTCAATACAAATAGAAGAAGCAATTTCACTAGTCATTATCGGTAAAATAGTTTGTGTTTGAATTGCAGAAAAAGGATATTTAAAATTATCTGATCGTGTTGATCAAATACCTTGTGATTGTCCTAATTGATAAAGAGATGCATTAATTGATGAAGAGCTAACTAAAATATCTTGGTTGTTATATTGATTGCCGGTATTTTTAGTATTTTGGATATTAGTATTTTGAGGAGCGGGCATAGCAATTGAAGGAATAGATGATGGTTCATAATTACCAGTTATTGTTTTATTTGACTCATTTCAACTACTTACTTCTTCGGGTGTCCCAAAAGTTCCTTTTTTAATAGTTTCTATATTTGCAGACTGAATATTTTGAGCGTTATCTACTAATGAACTATTGAAATCAGATATATTTGGTTGCATCATTGCTAAAAATACATATGAATCTGATTTATTGTTTTCTTGATTAGTTATAGTTAATGTTTTTGCGCCACCAACAAATCATGCTAAATTAGATATTTTATTTTTTAACATAAATGGCAAATAAAAATATTTTTTTAAAACACTAGAATTATTTCTTCCTGAATTAGCATAATATTCAACTTCATTTTGGTATTTTGAAGCATATGGATCAAAATCATAATTTGCATATAACAAAGGTGTTACATATAAATTTTGTTTTCCAGTTGTTTTTACTTCAAAATTATAGAATCAAAAACTTTGATATGCATTGCCCCCAAACAACAAAATCATTTTTTTATTTGTATATTTATCTTTTAAATAAACCATATTATTAGCATTATTTAAATATAATTGCTTTAAAATGTAATAGTCATGATTACTAGTGTCTATTGCGCTGTTAGCTGCTTTCTTGCCACTATTACCTAATAATTTATAAATAATTGATTTACTATCATCATTTACATATATATTATTTTCAGTAGTTCTTGTATCACTGGCTGTAGAATTACTTGTTGTTGTATTTCTAATAAAAGATAATTTAGAATTATCATCAGTTTCTTGAATTGCTTCTTGAACATAAATATGATCTCAAATATTATCTGCTGCCTCAGGATCAGTAATTGTATTTGAAGTGTCCGCTAAATTAGAAGTAATGTTAGCTTTATTGTTAATACCAAAATTTGGTAAACCTAAATTATATACATTGAGTTGTTCAAAACTTGAACCTGTATCATATATTTGAACAACTATTGCTGGGTTTTGGATTATGAATCTAATATCATTTGCTGTTAAATTATTTTGATCTTCAACACTTAATGTTAATTGATTATTAACTAATAAAACATATAAATATCCATTGTCATCAGTATCTGCAACTATTTGTCGTGTTTGATAATTTAAAACATTATATTCTCACTGATATAGATATTGCATTTGAAAATCTAGTTTAACTATTTTAGCTTTATTACTACTCTGATTTGTTGCAGTTAATATGTAATTACCATTATTGTCTACAACTTCATCAGTATTAACCTTGCCTGACTCAATATTTTGTGATGTAATTTTTAAATCATTAATATTAGTCAAGGGTTGTGGATTAACTTTATTTCTAGTTAAATTAGTGTTTTTATTAACTAACGAATTATCTAAATTATTTTTATTATTATTTAAATTTATAGTACTTACTAAAAATAATCCTACTATAGAAATTCCTAAAAGAGAACTAATAGCAAAAAACTTAGAACGCTTAATTTTATTCATTTTCTTCTCTCATATTTTTAAAAGTTAAATTGAACCTTTATTCAAAATAAATATTTAAAAATTAAAAATTAATGCTAGCATTCTAAAAAAAAAAAAAAAGCAAGTTTTAATAAACAAATGTTAATTTAAAAATATATTTTTATTAACAAAAAACTTCCTTTATTTTGTATGACTTATATACTCTTTAAAAAATTTATATAAGAAGAAAAAAATAAAATAAAGGAAGATGTTGTTATTTAAATTATTATCAAAATAAATTTAATTATTAATTAGCGGTTTATTTTGATGCTGGTTTTGGTGGTGGAGTAGCATTTGATTTAGTTATTGGTTTTGGTGGTGGAGCAGTTTTTGGTCCACTTGCTTTAAGCATTTGTGGTTTAGCTTTCATATTAGTGGCATTTGTGTTATCAATAATTTTTTTGAAAACACCACCAACAGCTTTTGTCAACGTATTTACTTTTTGATTTTGCAACTCAAAACCAATTTCAATTGATTTTTTATGCTTAGCTAATGGGATTCCAACACCACAACCTAAACCTATTGTTAATGCAATTAAAACAATTGGTATAGTAATTGTGATTGGTAAAACCCAATCAGCTAATGCACTAAATCCCGTAAATAAAGAATGATTAATATTATTTATTAAGGTACTTTTAGTTTGTGGCATTATATCGTAACTTTCAATTAAACTATTTCAAGAATATGCAGTTAACAATACTTCCTGTTTTATGTAGTCAATATTTGAAGCTAAAATTATTACTGAACCAAGAATTGGTATTTCATTTCCAACAATTGGGTTCTGATCAACAATAAAAAAATCTTTAATAAATTTTGATTTTAAAATTTTAATTTTTTTATTTGTGTCATCTAAATTATTTGTTATAGATGATAAATTAATTTCTTCCAACAATTCTCCTAAAGAATTAGTTAAAATTTCATTCGGTAAATTAGATACAAATTTACCTGAACCTAATAATTTCATGCGATTTAATTCATTTATTGTTGAATATTCATTTATACCTGAAACATTTTCTATATAACGATACGAAATTCCTTTTGAAGTATTTCTTGAAATATTGCTAATTTGACCAAAAAACATTTTTGAATTTTGTTCATATCTAGTATTAAGTACAACGTCAAAATTTTGATTATTGTTATTAGTTTCATTTGATTTTACAAAATATTTGTTTGCTTCTGTTTGTGTCATATTAATGAATTGCAAACTTTTTTGTCCATTTGCTGGCATTACTTGCGAATCATCATAATTAAATCAAGCTTTTGTTGTTCCTTGACTTAATAAAAAATAATCAGGCATAGATGTGCTACCAAGTGAACTTGGATAATTAGTTCATCGACTAATATTAGAAAAATCATATTCAGGAATTTTGGGATTTGACGTTAAAATAAAATATTCATAATTATTTGTTGAAGCATCGTGATCATTTCATAAACTTAACAATTCACTATTATTGTTCGTTGAACTCAAACCCACAAAATCATTTCATAATAATCTTGGTTCTTCTACATTTGCATTAGAAGAAGTATTTATATAAGGATTTTCACTAATTTTGAATCCTTTTGTAATCATTGAAACAGTATCATTAAAACAACTAATACCTCTAATATATTGTGCTACACCTAATCTAATTAACGCAATAATAGTGTTACCATATCCATTGTGATTGAATGGTGTTCAACTATTTGTTACTTGGTTATAAACATTTACATAATTCTTTCCAGCATATTTACCATTAGTTAATAATTCTTTATTTCCTATAGTTACTGATGATGCACCGTGAAATGCAAGATTATTGGTATCAAATTTTGGTTCATTTAAATACAAAATTGAATTGCCAACTTGCATTGCATATCCATAAATGTTGCTGTTTTGTATATATTGACTTGGCATTTGCACTTTAGTTAAAGAACCAACATTTTTTAAAGAATAACCAAACGATAAAGTTGGATAATAATAATTTTTAGCATTTTCAACTAATAAATTTAATGTGTATGAATAAGAAGCTGTTGATCTATTAGTAGTATTTGGATGTAAAATATCTTGGGTAGATGTAGTATTACTTAAAACATATTTAACTTCGCCAATGTAGCTTAAATCAGTTGGTCTAAATGGTGCTGGTAAATATTTTCTATTTGCTGAAATTTCAACATTATAAGAAGCGTTTGTATAATCCCCATTAGTAGATGAATTAAGTCAACCGTCACTAGTTGTACCTTTGTTAAAAAAATAATAAGTAGCATATGCTGCTGAAACAGCCATTGTACCACCAATATCAAAATAGTTATTATTAATCAAGGCTGTTGAAAACAAATAATCATTATTTTCATTAATTTTTATTTTTGTTGGAATATTCATTAAAGTATTAATATTAAAAGCTGTGCCAAATAGCATTGCAGGATCAATTGAATTAGCATCAGTATCTTTGGGATTTGATACTGTATTCGCGCCCGTCAATTGTAATGATCTTTTATCTTGAATTGTTTGGGATTGATATTCTGGATTGTGGTCACTTGCTACAGGATTTTGATTTGTATCAACTTCTTGTCTAGATTGTGAATTAGTTACTTGACCAACAGTGATTCCGCCAGATAAATATAAAAAATAATTAGCTGCACCTGATATATTAGTTTGAATACCACCAACTGCTAATCTTGGTACATAACTATAATTATTAGTTTGACCTATTGGAGCATAACAAGAATTTCAATTTCAAATATAGAAATTATTAATTGATCCTGGTTCATAACTTAAATTTTTTAATAAATAAGCATACGGAATGCCAATGTAATTATCATTTTCTAAATTAAAATCTAATTTTCACATTCCGATACTTAATGCCTCGGGATCATTAAAAATAGAACCATTGCCACCGAACATTAATAAAATTCCATCTTTTGCATACATATTACCTAAATTAGTAATATATTGTTTTCATGGCAATACCATAGTATCACTTAAATTAGTGTTTTCTGAACAAATATTGCTAACTGTTTGACCACTTGAACTTACATATCATGAAGGGTGATCATCTCTTGAAAAGAACTTAGAAGCATTAGTTTGGTTATTTTTAAAAACTGGATTAGTTTTTGTTCAAGTTGATGGATAATTATCAACCATTTTTTTAGGATTAATATTAATTATTTTATTAATGAAAAATGAAGGTTTTCAAATGTTATTTTCATACAAATTAACATTTTCAACTATTTGAACAATACTTGCCTGCTTATTAATTGAATTTTGTAATGAAATATAATTACTATCATCTTGTTTATCAAAATCTTGCTTTTGGTCTGGTGCTTCTATTGGTACTAACAATAAGTACAAGATATTAAAATTACTACCTTCATCCTGAACAGCTTCTACAACTTTTTTATTTTTAAGTTGACTATATTCACTAGGTAAATTTTGTGGATCAAATTCTCATAAGATATTCCCAAAAGTATCAATTCTAGTTGCGCTCTGAGTTCCTGTTAGAACTACAAAACCACCATTTCTAACTCCAACTCCACTAAAATTATTATTTTGTCAATTACGAATTGCTCCAACTTTATTACCTATGTTATTTGAAACAATAGGATTTGAAACTTGATTAATTTTAGTAAATGTATTTGTTTTTTTACTAAAGATTGAATAAAGTCCTATTATTGAACAACTAATAAATATAGCACTTAACAAAAAAATTAATAAATATTTATAATTGAATTTTATCTTTTTCATATTTTGCAAATTGTCTTTCTTTCAAAATTAAATTTATTTTTTGAATTTTTAATTACAGGTAGAATTACTAGGTTTAGATAAAGTTTTTGGTGTGTTTGATACTGTTGATTTAGAAGCAAAATCATTTGTTAACTGAGATCTTTTAAGAACTGTATTTGGTTTTTTAGCAGCTTTTAACATTTGTGGTGATTTATTGTTTTTAGTTTGTACCAAAATTTTTTTATAAACACTACCAACAGCTGTAGTTAATGTTTCAACTTTTTTGTTTGTAGAAACAAATCCTCTTTGCATAGTTTTTTTATTTTTATGCATTGATAACACAATAAGAATTCCGATGACTACAAATAATAAAACCAAAAAAACAATTCCTCCAATAATTGCAGGAATAACTCATGAAGCTAAAACAGCAAATCCATCATATTTAAACACCGGGATATTTAAAGCTGAATTTTGAATTATATTTGGATAAAGATTTGAATCAACATTTGCCGATGTATAGTATTTTCCATTAACGAATTTTAAAGCAACATCAAAAGTAATAGTAGAGTTATAAGATTGAGCATTAAAAATTAAAAATGGTTCATTAGTTGTTGGCAAACCATTACTATTAGCACTTCAACCACCAGAATAATTAACTAATTGATTTAATAATGATTTATCTTTTAAAATTTCATTTGTAGTTTTAGATATTAAGTTACTGTCATTTAAATATTGCGAGCTAACTTGTTCTAATTTTCCTCATATATCAACATTATTATTTATTGATAAGCCATTATTCAATTGTATTTCGCCTTTTATACTATTTTTAATATAAATCGTTTTATTATCTTTTATTTGAATAAAATTATTATTTGCTGTTAAATTTTTAGCAATTTTATCATTTGTTGTATTTAAAATTGGATCTACATATATAGATCAATAAAAATTTCCTAAAGAATCATTTAAATAACTTAGAACATATGTTGATGAATTATTATCTTTTTGATAAGTAATAGATCAAGTGTTGTTTGCTTGTGAAATTGATAATAAATTTTGAAAATTATTTAATACGGAAGAGTGTGAAGGTTTTAGATTTGTTGATAATACATTTTCATTTAAATTAGCAACAGGAGCCATTGCAATTCCTTTTATTAATTCGAAATCATAAGTAAATGAAATAATATATCCCCGAATAATCATTGTTGCAATAACTTGATTAAATTTACCATATTCATTGGTTAAAATATTGTTTGATAATTGAGCTGAAAAAGAAACAATTTTTTGACTTGCAGAATTATTTCAACCATCTTCAAAATAGTTAGATGAATTTATTGGATTTGTATTTAATAGAACTCTTGAAAAACCTCAATAATCCTCACCAACATTAGATGAAATAATAGTACCAGCATTTGGAAAACTAGGAGATGTTTTTTCTTCTAATCAATTAGATGGTGTAATATAAAATTTTTTGCCAAAATCAAAATGATAGTACTTATTGTTTTTATAAATTGCATTAAATAATGAAAAATTATTTTCAGTTTTTATTTCATCATAAGTACTTAAATATATTTTTTCTTGAATTGATTCATTTTCATTATGAGGTTCATTGGCAATTATTGAGGCAATTGAACTAGTCATAACAGGTAATATAGTTAAAGATTGAATTGCTGAAAAAGGATAAACATAATCAGATGAATTATAACTTCCTATAGGAAAAAATAATTCAAAGGACGCATTAATAGATGATGAACCTACTAAAATTTCTTTATTGTTATATTTTGCGTTGTTGTTGGTGTTTTGAGGATTATCATTTTGGTTATTATTTATTGTAACCATTCCAGAATTTGCTGTACCACTAGAACCATTTATACTTGGATTGATTCTTTTTGTGACATGTTCAGCTGTTGCATATGTGCCTTTTTTAATATCATCAGTAACACTTGCATAATTATCAACTAAATCTTTATTAAAATCAGATACATTTGGTTGCATCATGGCTAAAAACACATAAGAATTAAAATCATTAGAATTTAAATTTTTAATTGTAATTGTTTTAGCACCACCAACATATCAAGCTAAATTTGAAATTTTATTTTTTCGCATAAATGGCAAATAGTATCAATTTTTTTGCACAGTGCTATACAATATTTCGGAAGTCGAATTTTTTATATTAAAAGGATTAAAATCATAGTTTGCATATAACATAGGAGTTACATATTTACTAGATTTACCATTAATTGAAACGATAAAATCGTAAAATCAAAAACTTTGATATGCATTCCCACCAAAAATTAAAATCATTTTCCTATTAGTTGGTTCATCTTTCAAATAAACCATATTATTAGCATTATTTAAGTATAGTTGCTTTAGAATATAATAATCATGTTCATTAGAATTTGTACTATTATTATTCTTTTTACCACTATTACCAAGTAATTTATAAATAACAGATTTAGTATCACTATTTATATAAACATTATTTGTTGAATCTATATTTTTTGCTGTTGAATTGCTTGTTGTTGTATTTCGAATAAAAGATAATTTTTCGTTTGTATCATCTTTTTGAATGGCTTCTTGAACATAAATGTGATCTCAAATATTATCTGCTGCTTGAGAATCAGTGATTTCATTAGATGAATTATTACCATTATTAGCAACATTATTTGAAATATTGTTTTTGTTATTAATAGCAAAATTAGGTAAATCTAAATTATAAATATTACGTTGTTCAAAACTTGAACCTGTATCATATAATTGAACAACTAATGCTGGATTTTGAATTGTAAATTTAATATTATTTGCTGTTGTATTATTTGAATTTTGAATATTTAAACTAACTTGATCATTAACTAATAAAGCATAATAATAACCAATATCTTCTGTATCAGCTACTATTTGGCGCGTTTGATAATTTAAAACATTGTATTCTCATTGATACAAATATTGTAATTGAAAATTTAGTTTAACTATTTTAGCTTTATTATTACTTTGATTTGTTGCAGTTAAAATGTAATTACCATCAGCATCTGTAACTTCTTCAGTATTGATCCTACCTGTTTCAATACTTTGTGATGTAATTTTTAAATCAGTAATATTTGTTAATGGTTGTGGGTTAACTATATTTTTAATTGAACTAATATTTTGATTAACTAACGAATTGTTTGAATCAATTTCATTAATATTTTTATCTAAATTTATAACACTTACTAAAGTTAAACTTATTAAAGAAATTCCTAAAAGAGAACTAATAGTAAAAAACTTGGAACGCTTAATTTTATTCATTTTTTTCTCTCATATTTTTAAAACTTAAATTGAACATTTATTTAAAATATTTAAAAATTAACACTAGCATTCTAAAAAAAAAAAAAAAAAGACAAGTTTTAAAAAACAAATCTTAATTTAAATATTTTTATTAAAAAAAAAAAAAAAATCCTTTATTTTATGTCACTTGTATACTCTTCAAAAAATTTATATAAGAAGAAAAACAAATAAAATAAAGGAAATTATTGTTATTTATTAAATTATTACTAAAATAAATTTAATTATTAACTGGTGGTTTATTTGGTGCGGGTTTTGATGGTGGGGTAGCATTTGGTTTAGTTACTGGTTTTGGTGATGGAGTAGTTCTTGGGCTACCTGCCTTAAGCATTTGTGGTTTAGCTTTCATGTTATTAGCACTTGTATTTTCAATAATTTTTTTGAATACACCACCAACAGCTGTAGTCAATGTTCCAACTTTTTCGTGTTGTAATTCAAATCCAACTTGAATTGATTTTTTATGTTTAGCCATTGGAATTCCAATACCACATCCTAAACCAATAATTAAAGCAACTAAAACAATTGGAACTGCAATAACAATTGGAAGAATTCAATCAGCCATTGCACTAAATCCTGTAAAAGTAGAATTGTTTACTTGATTTATTTCCAAACTATTAGATCTAGGCATCACATCATATGATTGTGTTAAACTATTTCAAGAATAAGCAGTAAGTGTTACAGTTTGAGAAATTAAATTTACATTGCTTGCAACAATTAGAACTGAACTAGCACCTGGCTTTAAACCTGTAGTATTAGGTGCTTTATTAATTTTATAAATCTCATTAACATATTGATTTTTCAAAACCTTAACTGTTGTTGCTTTATCAGATTCATTACCTGTAATTTCAGATA